>CABHPP010100566.1:0-19487 GCA_902168425.1 Peromyscus attwateri
ATCCAGTTGGGGGCCCCTCAGCCATTGGTTCACAGTTCATGTGTTTCTATTCGTTTGGCCATTTGTCCCTGTATTCCATCCATCCCTGGTCCCAACAACTCTTGATCACATAAACCCTCCTCCTTCTTGCCTATTGGACTCCCGGAGCTCCACCCAGGGCCTGACCGTGGATATCTGCATCTAGTTCCCTCTGTTACTGGATGGGGTTTCTAGCACGACAATTAGGGTGTTTGGCCATCTTATCACCAGGGTAGGTCAAATCGGGCTATTTCTCGACTATTGCCAGCAGTTTATTGTGGGGGCATCTTTGTGGATTTCTGTGGGCCTCTCCAGCACTTTGCTTCTTCCTATTCTCATGTGGTCTTCATTTATCATGAACATTCCTTATGTTCCCTCTCTGTTCTTGATCCATTTGGGATCTCCTGCTTCCCCAAGTTCTCTTTCTCTCGCCCCTCGCCCCTCATTATGTCCAGATTGTTCATGTAGATCTCCTCCATTTCTCTGTCATTGGGCGATCCCCGTGTCTTTCTTGGGGTCCTGTTATCCAGGTAGCCTCCCTGGTGTTGCGAGTAGCTGTCCAGTCATCATTGTTCCACAGCTAGTATTCTCCTATGAGTGGGTACATACCATGTTTGTCTTTCTGAGTCTGGGTTACGTCACTCAGGAGGATTTTTTCTAGATCCCTCCATTTGCCTGCAAACCTCATGATGTCATTGTTTTTCTCTGCTGAGTAGTATTCCATTGTATATATGTACCACAGTTTGTTTATCCATTCTTCGGTTGAAGGGCATCTAGGTTGTTTCCAGGTTCTGGCTATTACAAATAATGCTGATATGAACATAGCTGAGCAAGTGCCCTTGTGGTATGATTGAGCATTCCTTGGGTATATGCCCATTATTTCTTTCTTAATAGCTGTCTTGACCCATTTTTTCATTCAATGGTGAGTTGGTGTCCATGAGTTTGTATACTTCCTGTTGTTGTTGATATCCAACTGTAATCCATGGCAGTCAGATAGGATGCATGGTGTTACTTCACTTTTCTCATATCTGTTGAGACTTTCTTTGTATCCAAGTATGTGGTCAATTGTGGAGAAAGTTCCATGAGCTGCTGAGAAGAAAGTATATTCTTTGTGTGTGGGTGAAATACTCTGTATATGTCTGTTAGGTTCATTTGATTTATGATATTCATCTCCAGCATTTCTCTTTTTAGTTTTTGTCTGGATGACCTGTCTATTGGTGAGGACCAAAGTTCAGATCCCACTACCCATGTCAGTAGTCTCACTACTGTCTGTAACTCAAGCTCCAAGGGATCTAATGCCCTCTTCTATCCTCTCTGGAAACCTAGACACACGTGTATGTCCATACACATGCAGAAGCACACAGATGCTCAAGTAAATAAAAATAATTTTCAAACTTTTCAAAGAATTCTTTGTATGTTTGAGATATGAGTCTATTATCAGATATGTGTATTGCAAAATTTGTCCCAGTCTATGACTAGTCTATTAATTCAATTAACAATGTCATGAAACAGAAACTTAATTCCAATGAAATTAAGTATCTTGCTCATAGACCTGTTGTTAGCTGTCCATCTGTGACCTTATTGCCAAACTAAAAGCTGTCTAGAGTTATCTTTGAAAAGATCTACCCAGGCAGTAGTGTTTCATGCCTTTAATCCCATCACTTGGAAGGCAGAGGCAGGTGAATCTCTGTGAGTTCAAGGCCAGCCTGGGCTACCAAGTGAGTTCCAGGAAAGGCACAAAGCTACACAAAGAAACCCTGTCTCAAAAAAAAAAAAAGATCTAACTGTGGCATTTCACATCTAGATTTATGGCCCATTTGACTAAATTTTATGAAGTTGTAAGTTCTTTATATAAGTTGTTTCTTTGCTTCTGCATGTCCCAGTCTTCCAGCCATGTGTTAAAAAGACTATACTTAATCTCTTCAATTTCCTTTGCTTTTTTCTGAGAGATTAGTGTCAGTATTTGTATGAGTTTACTTCTAGATTTTCTGTTCAATTTCCTTAATGTCCAGTCTTTCCCCCAAAACACACAGTCTAAATGACTGCAGCTATATGGTAAGTCCTGAAAATGTTAGTAACAATTCCAAAAATTAGTTTTATAAACTTATAGAATTGCTATAATGTTATAGTATTACAGTATATTATTATTTTAACCATTCTCATCTTTTGTCTGTCCATGTAACATTTATAACTAAATTTTGAATATTGATAAAAATTAATTTTTAGGATTTTAGTTGGAATTATATTAAATACCAATCTTTCAAACTCTCTCATATTTTTCTTACTATATAGCCAAGTTAAGCCTCAGAATCAAATTCCTCTGCTTTCTCCTTTTTTCTTGATGGTACATGATTGATGCTATGGTTTTAATTTGAAATCTAGAGCTGCAAAGTTAGCTCAGCAGTTAAAAGAATTTGTGTTACTTACAGAAGAACCAGTTTCATTTGCAGCACCCACATGGTGGCTCATAGCCATCTGTAACTCCAGTCCCAGAGGACCTGACATCCTCTTCTGCCTCTGCTAGAACCAGGCATGTACATGATATACTTACATACATGCAACGAAAACAATAATACACATAATAAATCTAATTTTTTCATTTAAATTAGAAGTCTAAATATTCATGGTTGAAATACAGGAAATTATTGATAAAGAACAAAAGAAAGGAAGAAAAAGACAGGTAAAGAATGAAGGGGGAGAGAGAAGGAAGATTCTTCTGGTTTTTTTTTTTTTTTACTTGCTGGAAACTTGTTTTAGATTTATATCATTTTTAGCTAATGTGTATGCATCTTGCTTGCACATATGTATGTGTATGCTGATATTTTATTTGTGCTGAAATGTGATTTTATTTGTATGTTAATAAATAAAGTTACCTGGGCATCAGAGCTAATAGCAAGCCATTTGGCAGAAGTCTGGCAGTGGTAGCACACGCCCTTAATCCTATCACATGACAGGCAAAGTCTGTGTGTTCAAGGACACAGCCAGGTTTGTGACACAGGCCTTTAATCCAAGTACCAACCATAGAGACCTGGAGGTCTGTATAGACAGGCAGTGAGGAAGAAGTCTTGTGGTTAGATTTAGAACTAATGAGAAGGCAGAACAGAAAGTCAATAAAAAGACAGACATGCAGGAAGTAGGTCTCTTTCAGAGGGGGAGGACGACAGCGAGAGATAAGAAGGTGGGCTTGGTCTTAGCTCTTGGCTGCTACTCTGACCTCTTGGGCTTTTAACTCTGTATTTGACTCTGTGTTTCTTTTTTTTTTTTACTTTATTTATTTATTTTTTAAATTACACTCATGATATTCATTAATTACACTCATGATATTAATCACATTTGTGGTATTTATAGATTACATTCACAGTATTCATTCAATTATATATTATATATATATATATTAATTTTAAATGCTGAATGTCATTTATTTAAGGGGGGAGGAGGTCTTAAATACAGGCTTACAGCACAATGGGAGGACCCCGGAGGGCAGAAGTTCTCTACTGATGTTTTACAATCTTGCTTCTAATCTGTTAACGCCCATTATTCAGGGTACCAGGCAAGGAACTTCCCTTAAGCATTCAGGAGGGTGGAAGCTGGCAGGGAATTAGCATAGGGAGAATATCAAGGTCAAGGTCCGCAAGCAAGGCAACAGTTTCCCAAAACGGGGGCCAGGGACCTACAAGTCCCTCTTTTATTAAAAAATGAGCTTCTGACTTGGGTTGCATGGGACGTCAGCAGGTCACCTTACCCGTCATGGAGACGCCTGCCCAGACCACACAGGTGCTCTGTCTTAGGTTGGTGAGTGCCCCCCAGGCATTACCTGTCTCTGAATACTCATTATCATACAGGCTCAATCGTGTGTGAGCTGCAGAGTTAACTGCTGCCAAAGATCTCAAAGTGGCACTGGGCTTGCAATCTGTGTATTTGATACAGAGAAGACCAACAGAGGTCCTATCTCGCCCATAGCCAGTAGGCTAAAGGCAACTGAGCCATTCCCTTCCTTAACGAGCCATACTGTACATTGGTGTCCTTGTAAGATAGTATCCCAAAAGCATCTGGAACTTGAGTTTATAAATTTATAATTTTCAAAGCCAATCGAGATGTATATAACTACTGAATTAGATTTATCATGCCCAATAGAATGAAAGATTAAGTAACTGTGGTAGCTACTTTTGTTGCCAGGGTCTCCATTGTGCTAGCTGTAGTAAGCAATTATGAAATGGTAATCCCAGAAAGAGTAGCAGTGGTGGGCGCCATTGCTATAACAGCAACAGTGGCAGCAGCAATGTCAAATTCTCTTCTGGATTGTGTGGATGTCCACTGGCATGGATACAACTCCAGTAACATGTACTGTCAAGGCCCATTTTTCTTGATCCCAGCACGACTTTAGCTGGCAGCTCTTCTGGAGAATCCAATTTTATGGTTACAGTTCCTAGGCTTACATTAATGCTTGCCAAAGCTGGCGATGTTGGGCTCTCAATCTCCATTGACATCAGAAGGATAAATTTTTTCATGAAGACCCATTAGGTCTCTGTCATGTTGGGCTTCAGCAGCAGCCATAGGGTGCGTTCAGTGCTCAATAATCCAAAGAAGAACCTCATTGTCCTGAGGAAAGACATAAACAGAACCCCAGGGCCACACCAACACTAGATCGGGTCTCCTCCACGTGCTAGTAGAAAGATCCTTTCATCGCTCCAGAGGGTGATTTGCCATAGGAGCTCTCCAGTGCTTGTCTGCATCAGATATTCCAGCAGAATCCACCGATAAACTCCAGTAGAATCCACTGATAAAAAATTTAAAATAGTCTGATTGTTCTTTATTTTATATCTAGAATCCACTTATGAGTGAGTACATACCATGATTGTCTTTCTGGGATTGGGTTACCTCACTCAGGATGATATTTTCTAGTTCCATCCATTTGCCTGCAAATTTCATGCTTTCATTGTTTTTCTCTGCTGAGTAGTACTCCATTGTGTATATGTACCACATTTTCTTAATCCATTCTTCAGTTGACGGGCATCTAGGTTGTTTCCAGGTTCTGGCTATTACAAATAGTGCTGCTATGAACATAGCTGAGCATGTATCTTTGTGGTATGAATCAGCATCCTTTGGGTATATGCCCAAGAGTGGTATTGCTGGGTCTTGAGGTAGTTCAATTCCTAGTTTTCTGAGAAACCGCCATACTGATTTCCACAGTGGTTATACAAGCTCGCATTCCCACCAACAGTGGAGGAGTGTTCCCTTTGCTCCACATCCTCTCCAACATTGACTGTCATTGGTGTTTTTGATTGTAGCCATTCTGACAGGTGTAAGGTGGTATCTCAGAGTCGTTTTGATTTGCATTTCTCTGATGATTAAGGATGTTGAGCATTTCTTTAGAAGTCTTTCAGCCATTTGTAATTCTTGTTTTGTGAATTCTCTGTTTAGCTCTTTAGCCCATTTTTTAATTGGATTGTTTAGTATTTTGTTGTCTAGTTTCTTGAGTTCTTTATATACTGTGGAGATCAGTCCTCTGTCAGATGTGGGGTTGGTGAAGATCTTTTCCCATTCTGTTGGCTGTCTTTTTGTCTTAACTCTGTGTTTCTTATTTAAATATGGGACACCATGAAAAGGCGAAATCTAAGAATAATAGGGATAGAAGAAGAAGAAGAAGAAGAATATCTACTCAAAGGCACAGAAAATATATTTAAAAAAAATCATACATGAAAACTTTCCCAACTTAAAGAAATACCTATGAAGATACAAGAAGCTTATAGAACTCCAAACAGACTAGACCCCAAAAAAGTCCCCTCACCACAAAATAATTAAACCACTAAACATACAGAATAAAGAATATTAAGAGCAGCAAAGGAAAAATGCCAAGTGACTTATAAAGTCAGACCCATCAGAATAACACCCGACTTCTCAATGGAGACTTTGAAAGCCAGAAGGTCCTGGACAGATGTAATGCAGACACTAAGAGACCATGGATGCCAACCTAGACTAATATACCCAGGAAAATCACCATAGACAGAGTGAACAAGACATCCCAAGACAAAACCATTTAAACAATACCTATCCATAAATCCAGCCCTACAGAAAGAACTAGAAGGAAAAATCCAAACTAAGGAAGTCAGATACACCCACAAAAACACAGGCAATAGATAACCCCAAAGAGGAGAAACAGACACACTCTACCACCAAAAGATAACAGGAATTAACAGTCACTGGTCATTAATAACCCTTAATATCAAAAGACTTGATTTACCTATAAAAACACACGGGATAACAGAATGGATATGAAATCAGGACCCATCATTCTGCTGCATACAAGAAACACACCTCACCTGAAAGACAGACACTAACTCAGAGAAAAGGGCTGGGAAAAGACTTTCCAATCGAATGGACTTAACGAGGAAGCTGGTGTAGCTATCCTAATATCTAACAAAATAGACTTCAAACTAAAATCAATCAAAAGAAATAGGGAAGGACATTACATACTCATCACAGGAAAGATCCACCAAGATGAAGTTTCAATTCTGAATATTTATGCCCCAAATACAAGAGCACCAAAATATGTAAAAGAAACTTTAATAAATATGGTGATATTTTATTTGTGCTGAAATGTGATTTTATTTATATATTAATAATGTTGCCTGGGGATCAGAGCTAAGAGCAAGCCATTAAGCAAAAGTCTGGTAGTGGTAGCACATGCCCTTAACCCAAAACATGGCAGGCAAAATCACTGTGTTCAAGGACATAGCCAGCATGGTGACACACATCTTTAATCCCCGTACCAACCATAGAGACCTGGAGGTCTGTATGACAGGCAGTGACGAAGAAGTCATGTAGTTGGGTTTAGAACTAATGAGAAGGCAGAACAGAAAGTCAATAAAAAGACAGGACACAGGAAAAGTTCTCTCAGGGGAAGTGACATCAGCAAGTGCTAAGATAAGGTGGTCTTAGCTCTTGGCTATTGCTCAATCTCTGAGCTTTTAACTCTTTATTTGGCTCTGTGTTTCTTATTTAATAAGACCATTTAGAATTACATCTACATTTGGCACCCATGTGGCAAGAATTCATTAAAAACTGTTGGTGGTTACAGGCCCGGCTCAGCCCAGCTCAGCCCAGCTGGGTCTGGTTTGGCCCTGACTCAGCCAGAGTTTACAGGCCCTAGGCCTGGCCAAAGTTACCTGTCTGGTTGCACTCAGTCAGAGCTGCACTTGATCGTAGCTGCAGCTGAAGCTGCTTGAGGCCGATCACCAACTCATGTGGTCAGAGCTTAAGGAAGTCTCAGCTCAGGCTTTAATCGGCTCAAGCGTGAGCACGTGACTGGATTTCACCTTTTAGCCAGAACTCGTGGCTACCCCTCCTTCCTCCCTCCCTCCCTCCCTCCCTCTTTCTCTCTCTCTCTCTCTCTCTCTCTCTCTCTCTCTCTCTTTCTTTCTTTCTTTCTTTCTTTCCTTCTCTCTTGCTCTTTGGATTCCCATCTCAGACACTAGGTAGCTGTTTTGAAATTCCCTCAGATTTCTACTATTCTACACCGACTTGGTAAGTCAATTAAGATATCAGATATTTTAAAAGGAAAAACTGCTTAAAAGAGAAAATTTTTTTCCACATTAAAGAAATGGGTATTATTTGTACATCAGAAGGAAATTGGTCTTTGTTTGATAACACTTTAGGCAGTCTGAAAATGGAACAATTATATGAGAAGAATAATGTTGATGGGATATACATTACACCAATTATGCATATTATTACTTTCCTTATCCTTATTTTACTATTTAAAAAGATAGTCAATTTAAGTGCCAGGATAAAAGCTCTAGAAAAACCTGTTAAAATGAATTATAGAGAAATTCAGACTCAGACAGAAGAATTTAACAGTGAAATTATTACAGGATTGGATTATAAGGTTATAGAAAGAAAGCCTGTTTTCAAACAATCAAACTTAATTTATGCAGTAACCATACAGCAGCTACCTGGTCAAGTGAATGCACAAAATAATTGACTCCCATTGAAATGTTAGATTTAAGAAGGTTTAAGGAGGCAATAGTATCTTATGGCATGCATTTCCCATTTGTAAAGCAAATGTTAAACTCCTGGTCAACTTGTAATAAGATTATTCCACAGGACTGGAAAGAGCTGGTAAATGCTGTCCTGGAACCCGGGGCACAGCTGCAGTGGAAAATGTGGCTCAGAGATGAAGCTAAAACCATAAAAAGTCAGTGGAGGGCTAGAGGTGTGGAAATCTCCCAGGATCAGATTGTTGGAGAAGGCCAATATGCTGCAATACAAAGACAATGTTTATATGATAACCAAACCCTAATTCAATGTCAAATGGCAGCCTTGAATGCATGGGACAGAATTGAGGAAGCAGGAAAGAAAACTGAGTCATTCACAAAAGTTATACAGGGCCCAAAAGAATCCTTCATGGATTTCTTACAAAGACTGACTTCAGCAGTAAATAGAAAGGTCCGGAATTCAGAAGTTAGCCAGATAATAATCGAATCTTTGGCTTTTGAGAACTCTAATGCAGCATGCAAGAGAATAATCAGCTGTTAAAGGCAAGAGCTGTACCCTTGGAAGATTGGATTAGAGACATGTTAAATGTTGAGTATCATGGCCTTGATGATATGTGGATAGGAGAAGCAATTTCAAGAGGTTTGAGGAATGTCAGATGTTTTGGATGTGGAAAGCAAGGACATTTGAAAAGGGACTGTAAACATTGCATTCCTAAAAACAATGTTTCTTCAAGGAACAATGGCAACAGAATGCCCCTTCCTTCTGGAGTATTCAGAAAGTGTGGTAAGGGTAAACATTGAACCAACGAATGTAGATCAGCAAGGGACAGACAAGGTAATCTTTGCCTCGGTCTTCAGGAAACTCCCAGAGGGGCTTCAGGCAGGTCCCCTCAACAAATCCAGTTCAGACCTTTCCTGTAGTTGTAGAAGAAACCTAACTCAGAACAATTAAATAACCAAATGTCTATTGGAATAAACCAGGCTTCTTGGGGTGATGGAACAGCTGAGGCAGAGAGAACAAAAAATTCAGGAGAAAACATAAAGAAAATTTTTGACAAACTTCTATAAATGAACAAATACCAAAATTAACAATAAGAATAAATGATGTTTTGTTGTCTGGTCTGGTAGACACAGGTGCTGATGTGACCATAATTGCACTAGAATTGTGACATCCATCTTGGCCTCTTCAGGAGGTAAACGTTCAGCTGTTAGGAATTGGAACATTATCTCAAGTGAAACAGAGTGCAAGATGGCTTGTATGTATAGGTCCAGAAGGACAGAGAGGAAAATTAAAACCATATGTGGCTAACATAACAACAATGGAATACTCAGATTAACATCCCTCCAACCTCAGAAACAAATCATAAACTAGCACATGTTTCTGAGAGAAATATTAGAAGGTATTATTCTAATGAGTGGTCACCAGCCATCGAGATTGTACAAGAACAGAGCACAACAACTGATGATCTTCCAAAGACACCAACAGTTCTAACTTTAAAATGGTTAACAGACAAGCCTGTATGGGTTTAGAAATGGCCTTTAACAACAGAGAAACTCCAGGCTTTAGAAGAGCTGGTAGAAGAACAGTTAAATGCTCAGCATATTGAAGAATCAACCAGAATGGTAACAGACCTTAGAGCAATTAACAAAGTAATGCAGCCAATGGGCTCTCTACAATCTGGAATTCCTTTGCCTACTCTGTTACCTAAAGGATGGCCTCTTATAGTTATTGATTTAAAAGACCATTTCTTTTCAATACCCTTACAAGAAAAAAGAGAAAGATTTGCCTTCATGGTGTCTACTTATAATAATTCTCAACTGGTTAAGAGATATCAATGGAGGGTCCTCCTACAGGGAATGTTGAAAAGCCCAACCCTGTGCCAATATTTTGTACAACAGCCATTGGAAATGATATGTAAAAAATTTCCTAAATCCAAAATTTATCATTATATGGATGATATTTTACTAGCTGACTCAAATGCAGATACTTTAGAAAGAATATTTGAAGAAATAAAGAAAATTTTGCCTTGCTGGGGATTATAAGTTGCTCCTGAAAAGATACAAAGAGGAGATTCTATTAATTATTTAGGATACAAAATAGGTCTACAAAAATTTAGATCCCAAAAGGTGCAAATTAGGAGAGATCAATTATAGACTCTTAATGACTTTCAAAGATTATTTGGAGACATTTCTCATCTATGAACTATTGTTGGGGTAAAAAATGATGATCTGAATAATTTGTTCAAAACCTTAGAAGGTGACAAGGACTTAAATAGTCCAAGAGAATTATCACCTGAAGCTGAGAAAGAATTGGCCTTGGTAGAAAAGAAAGTACATGAAGGACACATGGATCATATCAATCCAAAGCTGGATTGCATTTTGGTCATTTCACCCTCTAGGCATTCTCCTACAGGAATTTTAATGCAAAGGGAAGAAGTCCATATAATGCAGAAGACAGTATAATGCAGTTCCAAAATCGTATGCTATTCTGTTAGTAATAACGGATTTTTCAGAACCTCTCAACATAGTTACTGACTCTCAGTATGATGAAAGAGTGCTATTACATATTGAGACTGCAGAATTTATCCCTGATGAGTCAGAATTAACTTCACTATTTACTCAGTTACATTATATAGTCAGGAAAAGCAGTCATCCTTTATATATAACTTACATCTGATCCCATATGGGTCTGCCAGGCCCTCTAGCACAAGGTAATGATGAGATTGATAAGTTATTGATAAAAAATGTGCTGGAGGCCTCAGAATTTCATAAAAAGCATCATGTCAATAGTAAAGGTTTACAAAAGGATTTTTCCATAACTTGGCAACAAGCCAAGGAAATTGTAAGAAAATGTCCTACTTGTTCCTTTTACAATCAGACTCCATTACCAGCAGGATGGAACCCAAAGGGTACTCAGAGGAATGAAATCTGGCAGATGGATGTGTTTCACTTTGCAGAATTTGGAAAATTGAAATATGTACACCATACCATTGATACTTATTCAGGATTTCAATGGGCAACTGTTTGAGCTCTGAAAAAGCTGATTCTGTAATCACTCATTTGCTAGAAGTTATGGCCATCATGGGTATACCTGCACAAATTAAAACTGACAGTGCTCCAGCATATGTCTCTGTTAAAATGAAACAGTTTTTTGCTTATTACAATATAAAGCATATTGTAGGTATACCACATAATCCTACAGGCCAAGCAGTTATAGATAGATAACTCTAAAGGATATGCTAAATAAACAGAAAGGGGTAACAAAACCCCCAAGAAATAGACTGCATAATGCTCTATTAACTTTGAATTTTCTCAGTGCTAATGAGAAATTAACAACAACTGCAAAGAGACATTGGATAATAGAAAAACCTACAACATTAAATCAGCCTATATTCTTTAAGGATGTGCTGACCTCGGAATGGAAACC
Source organism: Peromyscus attwateri (assembly GCA_902168425.1). Lineage (NCBI taxonomy): Eukaryota > Metazoa > Chordata > Mammalia > Rodentia > Cricetidae > Peromyscus > Peromyscus attwateri. The sequence goes on from CABHPP010100566.1 coordinate 11,440, forward strand.
AGGATATATGTTACATTGGGGACAAGGTTTTGCTTTTGTTTCTACAGGAGAAGATAAGCTGTGGATACCATCAAAATTGATAAATGTTTGATTTGAACAAGAGAGACCTTTTAGTTAGAAGAGGTGATAGTTCATCATCCAGCATGACCATATTTGAAACTAGCTTATACCATTAACACATGCCTTTTCATTTAATCAGATATAACTTTGCAAAAGGGAACCTCCCCAAAATTAGTCTTGGGGAAGGGTTTTTGTTTTTGTGTTTTAGGAGAATGAAGGCTAAGGAATCTGAAGAACCCTGGACAAATGAGACATCTGAAGAAAAAGAACAAATCCTCAAAAAAAATGTCCCAAGAAAAAGATTAAAATGGCCTATTGGTATATCATCTATAAAATTTCATAAGTCTTCCTAAATGTTTGTTTCCACACTTCTCTAAAAACTTTGAATACCATTGGTGTTCTTGTAGTCCCAGTTCAATTAAAAATTAAAGCTGGCTTTGGAGTTGGAGAATGGCTCTCTTTTTTAAACCAAAGCATGCTGTTAAAAGGAAAATACAAACTCCCTGTATCATACCAGGAAAAAGAGCCATCTTCTGATATGAGACCAAAGGAAAAAAACAAACAAAATTTAAGGGACTATTCTATTACTACTAATCTCAATTCTTTGATTCTATTCTGATTCTTTAAACTTTTCTTAAAGTATGAATTTTATATCAATTTACAAGATTAATATATATATTTTAAACTTTGTTAACACATTAATGGTCATACAGAGTACTAACTAATTCTAGAAAAAAGGCTTCATTTAGCTGTCTATACATGCCTTTGTGTTTGAGTCTTTATCAGTGTTCTGCAGGAAATCATGGCCAGGCCTAACATCAAATTTGAAGTCTCCAGGAAGAAGATGGGGCCCTACAACAACAACAAGTATTCTACATGGACAATAATAATACCACTAAGCTGACAAACATCATCTACAGATCAGCTTTGGACTACAAACTACTAAGAGCAATTTTGAGATGGCTAGCTGAGATGATCCAGTTTCACAGACTATTTGAATAAAGTCTTGAAATAAGCCCTGAACTTGGGCATTATGCACAGACTGGACAACAAAGGATATAGCTACCTTTCCTAGAATTTGACAATTAACCCAAAATTTTTCTTTTCAGAATAAAGATACCTTCACCCATATCCAGCCGGAAGCAATTTTCAAAATACGATGCCCACATTCCCAAAGAGGTGGTATGGGGTGGGTGGTTTTTTTGGTCTTTTAATGGGTTTTGTGTCTGGGATAATTTTCATTGTTTTGGAGGGTTGGCTAGAAGTTGTTGTTAAGGGTTAGGAAAAGGGCTAAGCAAAGGAGATTAGATTTAAGGTTCTTGTTAAAAAAAAAAAAAGGATATATGGAAATGACAGCATAAAGGGTAGATTATTCAATTTACTCAGAAAAATAAAGAGAAGATATAGATATGATATAGATAAAAAGATGTATTTTTGAAACTACTTTTAAAAGACAATTACTAGTTTTAAATACTTTACATTGCATTGGAATTGTATATTGTATACAAATTATATATATTGAGATTGATATTGTCAGAAAATGCCATACATATATTTCTAATCTTGTTCAAGATATTGTACTTATACCATTCATTTATCAATGTTATGCAATTTGCAAATTCTTGAATGTTATTATTACCAACTATTAGGACATAAAGAAATGGAAGTTAGTAGTTAGACATTACAATCAAACTTGTAGTCATATTAGGTATGTTTTCAAGATATAGCAGATATATTTTAGATAGACAGGTCATCCTCAAACCCTTCAGAGATCTACAGAATATGGCACTTAAAATGTTTTAATGACTTAGAAATTTTTTCTTTTTTTATGACTATGAGACATGTCAGCTCCTGGCAGTACAAATCCGCTTCAGAGAAAATATGGGCATTGAAAAAACTGCATATCGAATTAACTTTCATTGTGGCAAAAGTTAGCCACTGGACAACAAAGTATCCTCGAATTGACTGCTGACAAACAGGACAAAATGGACAGACAGGAAATGAAACAAAGGACTACCGATTCTTGCCAAGACAAGTGTGGTTGTGGCTTTAACAAAAGGCATCTTCTGAGGCCAGGACAATATGGCACCATCCCTGAAGTGGCCTTTACAATCCAGAAAAGGTACAGTGCCCCTTTCTTTGAAGGCAGCTGAACAGACAGTGGGCCGATGGCTTCTGATGTGCAGTGCAACAGCAGCTGAAACAGTTATTCTTGAAAGAGTAACTAAGCTGACAGAGTCTAACCTCTCAATGGTAGACTGGCATTTAATAGAGGGATGCGGAGAAGGATGGGATGCCAAGATGAAGCCACACACACAAGCCAAGAACAATGGACAGCTGAATTAAAAAAACATCAACAATTTCCAGAATTTAAAATCCTGAATCATGACAGGACACTAGTGGAACTCAGGTGTTTCTGGTACATGGACTACTCTCACCAAATGTGAGGTTGAACTGTTGGCCTTGTGTACATTCTACTTCACAAATGAGTCTGTCAGATACACTAAGCCTATAGGCTGAAGATGATGCCCCAACACTGCAGAGGAACCTCGGGTGACTGTCCAGGCAGCTGGCTGTTTCTGTCAACTCACAATTTTTTGGAAGCTGCTTGTGTGCATTTCCTGTTTTTATTTTTTTAGGTAATATTATTTCCTTCTTGTATCTCAGAGGAAGTTAAAGATTAGTTATAGTTATAGTTCAAAATCAATTATAGTTAAAGTTTAGATAGTTATAGTTTTCCTTCTTAAGAATTTTAGAAAAGAAATTCACTAAAGAGGTGTAAGTGTATTGAAAGACATTATAAGATAGTTCTGTTAGTAATATAAGTTAGAAAGAAAGTGAATTAGGTATATTTTGGACTTACCAAAATAGGATAGATAATGGAATATTTTCTCTGACTTTGTCAAATGCAAATGTACTAGACATTGTTTAGGTATTTATTGCTTGTATATATTGTATACAGTTATTGTACTTATTGTACATAGTTTTTCTTATATTAGTTATAACTTTTTTCTTTTTATTAGAATAGAAGGAGGAAATATGGTGATATTTTATCTGTGCTGAAATGTGATTTTATTTGCATGTTAATAAATAAAGTTACCTGGGCATCAGAGCTAATAGCAATCCATAGCAGATGCTGGGCGGTGGTAGCACATGCCCTTAATCCGATCACATGGCAGGCAAAGTCGGTATGTTCAAGGACATAGCCAGCTTGATGACACATGCCTTTAATCCAAGTACCAACCATAGAGACCTAGAGGTCTGTATAGACAGGCAGTGAATAAGAAGTCATGTGGTTAGGTTTAGAACCAATGAAAAGCAGAACAGAAAATCAATAAAAAGACAGACACACAGGAAGTAGGTCTCTTTCTGAGGCGAAGGATGACCACGACAGCGAAGGGTAAGAAGGTGGTCTTGGTCTTAGCTCTTGGCTGCTACTCTGACCTCTTGGGCTTTTAACTCTGCATTTGACTCTGTGTTTCTTATTTAATAAGACTGTTCAGAATTACATCTACATATGTGTACTATGCACACAGTACCTTTGGAAGTTGAGTCCCCAGGACTGGAGTGACAAATGGTTGTAACCACCATGTGGGTTTTGGGAACCAGACCTGGGTCCTATGAAGAATAGAAAAGCTCTTGACTACTGACCCATCTCTCCAGGTTTCTGCTGAGAATTTTATAGAAAAATGGCAATCATTAAAGTATAGCTTTGTGTGCCACATATTCTTAATGAACTTTCTATAAAATGATGTGTTTTAATTGTAACTGAAGTTTGGAAAATGTGTTCTCAAGCCATGATCATATTTTTAAAACTCAGATGAAACATTGCTAATTATGGTCACATTTGCTGAGTCAACATTAACTTTTTTCTTTTATACCAAATCTTCTGTTTTATCTCAAGGTTCCCTAGCAAATTTTTCAGATGCAGATGTGGAAAAGACTGTGGTGAGACCTGGCTACAGTAGCTTCCTGATCACAGAAGTTAAAGATCTGAAGAATGTTTTATCCCTGGCTACTATGCCTCATAAAATAAAATCACCTTTGAACTTCCCAGAAAATTCTTGGTTCTTATACAGCTTTGGCTCAACAAAAGGACGGAATTGGACCATAAGTTTAAAACCATGTAATTATTGGGTTCAACAAGATGATCATGATATTGTATCCCTCAATGTTGTGAAGTATCTTGATGTGGGAAACAAAGCAAATTATGGACTTAAGTTGATCCCTAATACAAGAGGTAATTTCTCTTTTATAGAAAAAGTAAAAAAGAGTTATTTCTTTTCTTAAGTATAAAACATAACTCTTTGATATTCAGTTTGGCTTCTGTGATTGCTAGGGTTCTACTACTAACAGTTAATTCTAATTATGGTTAATGACTACATTCTAGGCTCTGTATTAAATGTTTTATAGACATTTTTAATGTTTGCAGTCACCCTAAAAGTCTAGATAATAATAATTTTATAAATGAGGAAATGAAGGTAAATTGTAGCATAGTTTTTTTTATGTCCTTCTAAATGAAACCCTTTTAATTTCTTTGTTATGGCAATATTTCTCTTAGGTATTTTTAAATAGATTTATTTTTATTTTGGGTCTATGAGTGTATTGCCTGAAATATCTGCCCCGTATGTCTGTGCATGGAGGCTAGAAGAGGGTATCAAACATCCTGGAACTCAGTGACACATGTGTAAGATAACATGTGAGTGCTGGAATCAAACCAATATCCTCTACAAGAACATCAAGTGCCCTTAACCATCTCTCTAGCCCCTATTTCAGGTATTGAATTCAAGCCAAATCAATTTTACATAAAATACTATATTATATATTATATTTTGGCATATTTATTGTAAAAACATGTAAAGCTAGGCTGATAGGATGTCTCAGCAAATTAGGGCACTTTCTTTTTTTTTGGTTTTATAAAACATAGTTTTATTTTATGTTACTCTGCTATTACATAGGGCATAACATTTTCACAAGGCTTTTTTTGGGACTACAGTCAATGATTAGCAAACACACAGAAGAACAATCACTGGACAAACTGGACACTCTCTCACATGTGCACGAATCTGCATGGAAAAGTACTCAACTTTAGACTTGGACATGTATTCTTATTTCCCCTTTTTAGTGAATTAAGAAAGGACATGCATTTTAATTTGCCCAAAGCAATGCTTATGTTCTGGCAGCAACATGCTACTTCTATTACAAGGTAAAGTGAAGACCAGAGCTACAAAGGCAGGAGGTGTAAGTGATTTTTATTGGGAAGGAAGTTGTCAACTCAAACAGCAGCAAATGAAGAATGCATGAAGGAAACTCCTGTTGTCACAGACAGACATAACCCCATGAATATGTGACACAGGAGACATTTCCATCTGTGACCTGAAGACTGGATGCATTAAGAGCTTTTCCCATTCAATCTAACACTTTGGATTCCTACTAAAAAGGAGTATGCAAGAAGAGCATTGAAAGGTTGCTTCTGATAGGAAACCCCCAAAGAAGGATCAGAGAGGGAATGTAGAAATCAGGAAGTTATTATCACAATTACTTTCTTTCTTCTTTCTTTTTTTTTTTTTTTTTTTTTGGTTTTTCAAGACAGGGTTTCTCTGTGTAGGTTTGGTGCCTGTCCTGAATCTCGCTCTGTAGACCAGGCTGGCCTAGAACTCACAGAGTACTTTCAATTATAATGCACTACATTTCCATATCTTCACAGTAATACAAACACGGCCACTTGAAGAACTGGTTCAGATGCCATAAATACCAAATGCACTGTCAATCCTCTACACAAGTGTCTGGAGCTTACTTGTGTGTGTATGATATAAAACTATTGATACTTTTCTACAGCAGTAACTGCACACCAGGAAGGCCGAGACAACATAAATCAAGGGATGGAGGTTTCCTAAAGCTGAAGTGTGAAAAGACTATAAACAGTTGATCCCATACATATGAATGGGCTTCCTTGCTAGTGGAAATCCAAATGGAATAAGGAATGGAAATATAAAAAGATTTTCTTAAGGGGACAGAGGACAACACCCGGGATGCCTTTAGTTTTTAGCCCCCTCCACTACATCACATTCTTTTCCTGTCCTATTTCCACAATGTTATGTTGTCTCTAAGCAACTGCATGATGAGAGGGCTGTGTCTGTAGGAGTCTTCATTCAGTCTATCAAGCTTTGCAATAGTCTCATCAAAAGCCATTTTAGCCAGTGTGCAGGCAAGCTCTGGATTATTAAGGATCTCATAGTAAAAAACAGAAAAGTTAAGAGCCAGCCCCAGGAGGATTGGATGTGTACGTTGCTTCTCTTTCTTGCTTATATCAAATGCCTCTTGGTAGACTCCTTGGGAATTATCTATCGTTTGTTTTTGATCATCGCCACATGCTACTTTAGCAAGATACTAGAAATAATTTCCCTTCATCTTCAGATAGAAGACCTTACTCTTGGGTTAGTTGCATTGGCTATTAAATACTTATCCAACAATTCCAGGACCATGGTGCAGATGGAACTCAGCTCCAACTCCACTTTCTCCTGATAGTCCTTGATCAACTGCAACTTCTTGTCGGAGGTGTCGGTCTTCTGCTCAATGCTTGAGATGACACTTCAGGCAGACCTGTGGCCCCAGACCACTTTCTTGTAGGCCACTGACTGTAGCTGGAGATTTCTCCAGTCCTGCTCGGGCCCCTGCAATTCTGCAGCCCATTTATAAAATAATCACTCAGAAGCTCATATTAGTTAAAATTGTTTGGCCCTTACTCAGGCTAACTATTGACTAGCTCTTACATCTTAAATTAACCCATTTCCATAAATCTATAGCTTGCCATGTGTCTTGTGGTTTACCCGTATGTTACATCTTGTGACTCCTGGAGGCAGCTGGCAACATCTCTCTGCCTCAGCCTTCCACTTCCCAGAATTCTCCTCTCTCTTTGTCCCACCTATACTTCCTGCCTGGCTACTGGCCAATCAGAGCTTTCTTTATCAATCAGTCATCCACAGCAACCTACAGCAGGTTGCACTCATCTTTGGACACTCACGGCTTTAATGCAGGTGGCCATGTCATCATAGCACTTGGCCTGCTCGGCCAGCTTGGCCTTCTGGATAAGGTCGGACTTCTCCATTACAAGTGAGGGCAAGCGCCAAGCCAGATCCGGAGTCCTCCTTCTAGTCTCCGCGGCTGCAACACGAGTCAAAATTAGGGCACTTTCCACCAAGAATGTTTCCTCAGAACCACAATCAACATAGTAAAGAGAAAGAACTAAGAACCAAGTCCCACAGGTGGTCCTCCAACCTTCCAAAGAGCACCATCTCACGCACATATCCACATTAATATGCAAGACACACTCAAACACATATTACTAAATATGTAAATAAATGAATAAAAATACAATAATTATGAAAAATCTGAGGGCTACTGAGATGGCACAGTGGATATGAGCACTTACCATGCATCTCAGACAACCCAAGTTTGACCTCTGGATTCCACAATGGAAAGAGAGAAGTGACTCCCAAAAGTGGTCCTTTGACCTGTACATGCCCACCATGGAATCCAAGAACACACACACACACACACACACATCATATATACACAATAATAATGAATTAGTAAAAAAATAACAATATAAGAACTTTTAAGAATTTAAAGTTTACAAAACCAAAACTGTTAGGGCTAAAGTTTCTCTGTAGTGATAGGGTTTGTTGAATCATTACAGATACTAGCCAGCAGAGGACCAAGTCCTGGGACAACTACCAGCAGTAGGGCTAGATAGCAATTGGAGAAAGGAAAGCATAAGTTCTGTACATTAAAATGACATAGATTATAGATAAGAGCAGTGAGAGAACTCAAAACAGGGGCAGTTTTGAGGGAGATCGATCATCAACAAGAAGTACTTGTTGCTTGAGGTTGCCAGACCTCTTTGCTGGTTAGAGTTAATAGCGTGGAAATTATATCCACATGCAGGACAGAGTTGCACCTGCTGGTAACCATTATGATTTAACCAA
>CABHPP010100567.1:0-18602 GCA_902168425.1 Peromyscus attwateri
ACACACACACACACACACACACACTTCTTTTTTAAAGGCTAGGGATGGAGAAATGGCTCAGTGATTAATAGCACACACTGCTCTTGCAAAGACCTGGGTTCAGTTCCCAGCATCCCATGGCAGCTCACAACCATCTGTAATACCAGTTCCAGGTTATCTAACATCCTATTATGGCCTCACAGAGCATTGACATACATATGGTACACATACATACATGCAGGCAACACACTCACACACACAAAAAAAAATTATTTTTTTTCAAAGATACAAATTATATACTCAGTACTTGCAAATCTGGTCAATAAGTATTTGGTTCAATTTAAAGGAAGGAAATTATAAATTTATTGTAAAATCATTTAAAAGGAAGCACAGATCACTTACTTTTATCTTACTTTTACATCCAATAAACTGTAATTTAAAAGGCAATATTTAAGACCTTGCTTATGTGAAACATGGTGACATGTGCCTATCTTCCTAGTAGCAAGGAGGCTGAAGCAGGAGGATTGTGATTTCAAAGTTGGCCTGGAATCATAGTAGGTTCTAAGCAAGCCTGCACTGCACTACATAGAAAGACACTGTCTTGCTGGGGGGCTGGGCCCCCCCCTACGCCTTTAATCCCAGCACTCGGGAGGCAGAGGCAGGTGGATCTCTGTGAGTTCAAGGCCAGCCTGGTCTACAGAGCGAGATCCAGGAAAGGCGCAAAGCTACACAGAGGAAACCCTGTCTCAAAAAACCAAAAAAAAAAAAAGAAAGAAAGAAAAACAAAACTAAACTAAACTAAAACTAAAACAAACAAACAAAAAAGAGCCCACGAGACCTGCTAGTTAGAATCCATAACTTTAGGTTATTTTTTATTATTATTAAAAAAGCTTAATTATTTTACTATATTTATTAAACTCATGTTCAAAACAATTCATTGGATGACAGCATGGGGACTCACTATCCATTAATGCTCCCCAGTGAATCTGACCCCTGCATCTTCCCTCCCTCCATCTCCACATACAGCTTCACACTGCAACTAACACAGCTTTATGCATATAGAATTAGCTTCAGGATCAAGCACTAGCTGCAAATGTTCCTCTTGCCTCAATAAACAAAACTCAAAGAGCTAGATAAACATGGGAACAGCTGCTAGGGTAAAAGTAGAAAGAACTGTTTATCATCACACTGAACGGAGGAATCCTCCTGTGTAAGGAAGAATCAAAATCTCTCATCTCAGCACTGGAAGTCTGCTGGACCTGTGACCAGTGGCAATATAAAATATATAGAAACACACACACACTTGAGAAAAGATACCACTATATTTCTCAGACTGGCCTTGAATGCATGTGCTCAAGTAATCTCCAGTTCTCAACCTCCCGAGTATTTGTTAGTATAACCAGGTACCACCACAACCTTAGGAAATCCTTCTTGTGGACAGAACTCTGTGGGGTAAAAGTCATTCAACATCTGTCAGTATCTTGTGAAACAGGCAGACCAAGAATTTTTTTTTGTTGTTGTTGTTTAATTTTTGGCATTGAGGGGTAACCCTGGGCTTTAGGCAAGCTAAACACAGGGCATGCTAAACACGGTACTTAGCCACTGAGCCACATGCCAAATCCTGGCAGAGCAGGGATTATCATCACAATTTCAAAGAACTAGCTAGCTAAGCAATGAGAAGGTTCTAGAATCTGCCAGCATCATAAGATTGGACAGTGGCAGTGCCAAAGCTGGATATCAACTTTGCCACCCTCATTCTTATTCCAGGGACCTTCTGCTTCTGAGTCAGCCACCAGCGCTGAGGAAAGCTTTTGGCAAAAGTTCTGCAGTAAGATAGAAAAGAAACAGACCATGTGGTCTGCACCCTGCAGGGGCTCACAACCTAGTTCAAATGACCCAAGCCCAATCAGAACAGATTTTAAAGCAGTCTGCCTAAACCGGTTACATTATTGAACACCTTTAGAAGAACTGAGGAGAAGGAAAAGTTGAAAACCAGATACAGTCCAATCCTTAGGAACTACGACAATGAAGCCCTCAGAGGACAGTCAAGAGGAAAGCATGTTGCCTGTGTTAACCAGTAAGAAAACACTGAGCTCACACAAGAGCCACAAACTTGTAGACAAGATGCAGGGCATGGGCTCTGGAACACACTGAGCAGAAAGTCTCTGGATCTTTGCTCATCTGTGACCTCCTCCACAGTGACAATAGGATTTTCTTCTCTATTGGCCTTCCACTGGCCTAGGTAATGCAATTAACTATTGCATCTTACCCTTTCTTTCCTTTTTTTTTTTTTAAGGTTTATTTATTTATTTATTATGTATACAGTATTCTGTTTGCATGCATCCCTGCAGGCCAGAAGAGGGAGCCAGATCTCATTACAGATGGTTATGAGCCACCATATGGGTGCTGGGAATTGAACTCAGGACCTCTGGAAGAACAGCCAGTGTTCTTAACCTCTGAGCCATCTCTCCAGCCCCTTCCTTTCCTTGTTAAACTAGTTTATACCCTAAGCAACACTTGAACTCATGGCCCTCTTTCCTCAGCCTTCCGAGTGTTGGGACTGATGGTGGACATCATCATGCCAGGTTAGCCTTCACTTATCTGTTTTATTTTGATTGTTGTAGTTTTGACAGAACACATGACAATAGATCATCAGTTCTCAACCTCTGGAGTCTCGACTCCTGGGGGGGGGGGGGTCTCATGTCAGATATCCTGCATAGCTGACATTTACGTTATGACTCATAATCGTAGCAAAGCTATAGTGATAAAGTAGCAATGAAAATAATTTTATAGTTAGGGGTCACTGCAACATGAGGAACTGTGTTAAAGGGTCACAGCATTAGGAAGGTTGAGAACCACTGCAATAGAAGAATCTCCTCTTCAAACAGGCAGAGGAGATAGCCTATGCTCAAAAAGGAATGGGGTAGGGGGTGAATGAGAAGGCCTCCAGGGTAAGATGGCAGATTGGAGAAGCAATGGATTAACAACTACTAGAATCTATTCTAAAATTAAATTGAAAGGAAAGAAGAGCTCATCAGACCACTATCTGATCCATAAATAGGGCCCAGAGGACAGCTCAGTGGTTAAGAGCATTTCCTGATCTTCTAGGTGACTTGATTCAAATACCACATTGAATGACTCACAACTGCCTGTAACTCCAGCTCTGGGGTATCTGACATCTTTGCATTATGCAACAGTACTTTTGTATTGATGTATTGCTCTGATTGGTTTAATAAAAAGCTAAATAGCAAATAGCTAGGCAGGATTTTCAGGGCAGAGAGAATGCTGGGAAGAAGATGGAAATGAGAGGTCACCAGCCAGATGCAGAGGAAACAGAATGTGTAGAAAATGAGGTAACAAGCCAAGCCATGTGGCAGCAAGTAATTAATAAATACGGGTTAGTTTAAGTCAGCAACAAGCCTAACCTATCAGCCAAACATTTAATTAATAATAAGTCTCTGTGTGGTTATTTAGGAGCTGGCTGGTGGTCAGAAACTTCTGCCTACACTTTGTCTGGCATCTCTGGGAACTTGCATGCATGTATATATTCACATCAACATACACATAAACAAAAATATAAAATAGCTTTTTTTATGAAAAGAAGTTTTACAAATACATGGAGATAGAACAGTGCACTTCATTTCAGAGAGGGTCTTACTTTACAACCAAGAACTCACTAGTCAGCCCAAAATAGTCTTAAACTCAGGGCAATCCTTCTGTCTCAGCTTCCCAAATAATATAATTACAAGTGTGATCCACCACATCTGGCTGAGTAATCCACTTCTTTTTTTAATATTTTATTTTTATTTACTTTGTGTATGTATATGTGTGGAGGCACACATGCCAAGGAGTCTGTCTGGAGGTCAGAAGATAGCTGGTAGGAGCCCATTCTCTGCTTCTATCATGCAGATCTGAGGGACCCAACTCAGGTCATCAGGCTTGGCAGTAAGTGCCTTTACCCACTGAGCTAGCTCACAGGCCCTGGATAATAGGCTCTTCAGTGATTGGTGGGCCATTTAAAAAAGTTAGGATGGAAACTACAAAATTCTTAGAATCAAATGACAATGAAAGCACAAGAACATTGGGAATACAACACAGCAACTCTAAGGAGGAAGTCTGCAACTATGAGCACTACATTAAACAAAACCATTGTTATTAAAAGGAAATAAATGTACCTCAGGATCTTAGAAGAACAAGAAAAAGAGAAACCAGAGATTAGCTGACAAAAACAAAAATAAAGATTATCACATAAATTGATGTAACTAAAATAATATGAAGAATCAATGAATCCAAGAGTTGGGTCTTTAAAAAGACATGATCCACAGACCTTTAACCAAACTAACCAAAAGAGAGGAAAAAAAACAAAATTAGCAAATAATCTCACAGACAAAGGCAAAGCCTTAGGTCGGGTACATTCTACCAGAGTTTAAATAAAAATTAAAATCACTTGACTCAAATATAGTCCATGAAGTAGAAGAGGAAGGATTCTTCCAATATCATCTCATGAAACCAGGATTGCCTCAATAAAGTTTGCTACTATGTGTAACCATCAATCAGTCAATAAAAAAAAAGAAAGAAAACTATAAAACAATTTTCTTAATGAACATGTGAACAAGGCTAAAACTTAATAAACTATTACAAACCAAATTCAACAATACATTTCAAATATCTTATATTACCACCAGGTTGGCTTCATTCCAGGAATGCAAGGGCAATTCAGTGTAATAAGTAAAAGTAATAAAACACATAAATGACCTGAGGGACAGCAATTACGTGATCATCTCAATAAGTACAGAAAGGACATCTGATAAGTCATCCATTCCTGAAAAGAAAGCTCTGAAGAGACGAAAACTGGAAGGAATATACCTCTGCACCTACAGCCAGCATTGGACTAAATGGGGGGAGAAAGGAAAGCTAGTTCTCTAAGATAAGGAACCAGTAAGTGTGCCCAGGCTCTCACCACTTTGCTAATGTAGTAAGTACTTGATGTGCTAGCCAGAGCAATAAGGAAAGAAAAGGAAATATCATGATACAAATACAAAAGGTAGAAGTCAAATTATCCCTATTTGCAGATGACATGAATCTATACTGTAAAGACTATAACAAAAACACTCTTGGGTCTGCTAAACACTTCGGCAATGAAACAGACTACAAATCCAATGCAGAACTTTCTGTATAACAAACTTTCCGAATGAGGAGGAGTCAGGAAGAAAAAAATTCACGTTAGCTTCGAAAAATACAACATCTAAGAATAGATATGACAATAAAAACTACAGAATCTTAGCTGGGTAGTAGTGGCCCACGCCTTTAATCCCAGCACTCGGGAGGCAGAGCCAGGTGAATCTCTGTGAGTTTGAGGCCAGCCTGGTCTATAGAGAGAGATCCAGGACAGGCACCGAAACTGCACAGAGAAACCCTGTCTCGAAAAACCAAACAAAACAAAAACTACAGAATCTTGAAGAACACAACAGAAGATGGGAGACTTTCTGTACTCGCGGATTGGCAGAATTAATATGGTAAGAATGACTGCGTTTATTAAGCTGACCCTTGATCACACACTTACAGATACACACATGCACACAGTAAACATAATTTTAAAAATTAGAAATTCAATCGCCTGTTCAAATTTACGTGGGAGAATACATAGAAGCTTCATATGGACAGATGGCCAACACTGAAAAAGCGGATACTTCTCTGGGATTAGTAATTAGACATTTTGCAAAGTCACATTTACACAAGCCATATGGTACTGGCTAAAAACAGAAAACACCATAACAGCAAAGAAGAGAAGCCTCAGACACAGATATATGGATTACAAAGATATATAACGATATAAAGGCAGTGTCAAAGATCAGGTAACAGACTACTTAGCAAGCGATTCTGGAAAACCTGGCTTTCCACATGGAGAAAAGAAACAGTGTGTCTACAGATCCCAATGGACACACTCAAGGAGACTCTAGAGCAAAGATGTTAAAGGGCAGGATGATAAAATTAGTAGATGAGAAGTTTTGCAAGCCTGGAGGAAGAGAGATTTTCTTATATGAGAAAAAAAAAAAACAGCACAAAGCATATGTCAAACATAGAAGTTTAAAAGAAGGATAAGCCGGGCGGTGGTGGCGCACGCCTTTAATCCCAGCACTCGGGAGGCAGAGGCAGGCGGATCTCTGTGAGTTCGAGACCAGGCTGGTCTCCCAAGCGAGTTCCAGGAAAGGCGCAAAGCTACACAGAGAAACCCTGTCTCGAAAAACCAAAAAAAAAAAAAAAAAAAGAAGGAGGATAAAAAGAGAAGATATATTTGCCAACCAAACCTGCTCCTGTATCTTGAGATTAATGATTATATAAACTGAATGTACACTGAATCTTCTAAGTAGGATTGGTCAATTGGATGTGACTCAGTTTAGAAGCACTTGGGGGACGGAATAAAAAGGTTCTATGATCTTGTTAGAAAATATTCACAAAAAAAAAAAAAGAAAGAAAATATTCACAAGGCCACAGTGTTTGACCAGGTCACCAAACAAGTTGCAGACTCCCTTGCTATCTAAGTCTGGAGTTCACACATAGCCACAGCCACCTGTTTCTCAACAAAGTGTTTATAAGTCTGGCTGGAAAAAAGGCAGCCTCTTTAGCAAATGGTAATGGGAAAGCTGAATATCCCATGTAAATGAATGGAGCCAGATCCCCATCTTGTCCTGTAAAACAACCAATGCAAATAGATTCAAGTTGTCAGACCTTAAGGTGGGGACAGGAAATGGTTCAGTCCAAAAAGTACCTGCCACGCGACCATGAAGACCTAAGATGGCACCCTCATAACCCAGGTCTAAAGCCGAGCTCAATGGCACAAAATTCTAATCCCAGCACTGGAGAGGCAGAGTCAGGAGAATACTGGGGCGTGATGATGAGAGAAATTGTCAGCTATTCATCTGATAAGAGATTGATACCCAAAAGAAATGAAGAACTCAAAAACAAACATTAAAAGAACTAATTTTCCAACCTAAAATCGGCAAATGAACTGAGTAGACATGTTTTGAGAAAGAAAATACAGGGGCTGGAGAGAAGGCTCAGCAGTTCAGAGCACTTGCTCTTGCAGAGAAGCCAGGTTCAGTTTCCAGCACCCATGTTCCTAACTCCAGTGCTAGGGAACTGAACACCCTATCCTGAACTTTTTGGGAACCAGGCATGTAAGTAAACTGCTCATACATACAAATAGATAGATAAATAAACAGATAGATAGATAGATAGATAGATAGATAGATAGATAGATAGATAGATGATAGATAGATAGATAGATAGATAGACAGACAGACAGACAGACAGACAGATAGATAGATAGATAGATAAATAAATCTATCTATCTATATGGGAACCAGGCATGCAAGCAAAATGCTCATACATATAAATAAATAAATAAATAAATAAATAAATAAATAAATAAATCTATTTATCTTTAAGAAAGACAGTAAATGCAAATAGCTAACAAAGAACCAGGCATGCAAGCAAAACACTTATACATATAAATAAATACATACCTACCTACATACACATGTACATACATACATACATACATGCATACATACATAAATCTCTAAGAAAGACAGTAAATACAAATAGCTAACCAACACATTTTTCAAAAACATTCAGAGAAGCACAAATCAAAACTACATTAAGATTCAGTCTCCCCACAGACAGCATGGCTACCATAAAGAAAACAAAAGCCAGTGAACAGTGGTGAGGATACATTTTGGGAAAGGTGGTAGTTAGAGTGAGAAAAGTCCCTGTAGGCTCATGGATTTGAACATGTCACCTCAAGCTGCTGGCACTGCTTGGAGGGGTTTAGAACCTTTCCCAAGTGAGTGAAGTGTCGCTGATAGTAAGCTGTGAGGGTTTCCAGCCTACCCAACTTCCTGTTTTCTCTCTCCCTCCGCTCTTGTAAATGGAAATGTGATCAGCCAGCTTCCAGCTTCTGCCACCACCTGACCGCAGTCATAATGGAGTCGATCACTCTGGAACCATAAACCAAAATAAACCCTTTCCTCCTTAGGGTGTCTTTGGTCACGTGTTTTATCACAGCAACAGAAACGCATCTAACACTACGAGGGAACACTTACACACTGTTGGTGAGAAAGTACAATAAAGTAAAGATGTCACATATATTAAGTTTCAGTTAATTTTGGCGTGCAGTGTTATTTGCAAAGTTTTCACATTAAAGTTTAAAATTAAAGATCTTAACTAAAAATACTGCATAATTGCTCATCTAAAGCAGAAGCTTAGATAATAACAATGTGCTATGCTTTGCTTTCCACTATCCTGGTGGGTAAAATCTACTAGGTGAACAAGAAATATAGTCTAGGGGACTCATTCCAAAAACTAATCTGATGATACCTGGGCAAATTACATGGCCTTTACTACATGGCCAAGCAGTCTCCCTCCTTGTTACGCATGACAGAATAATTCTCATATCACCCTCAGTTCCAATTTGTGTATTCACCAGTGTTTCTGTAGCTCCCAAGGAAGTGAGGAGTCAAGATCCTCACTGTACAAATGCTTGAAAACATCCAGGGAACACACCAGAGCTGTCACCTCACACAACTCCAGAGGAACATTAAAGTCACAGGAAAAAGGAGAATAGTGCCCCCTGGTGCTGTCCAACCCAGCAGAACTCTCACCCCCTGGGACACTGCAGAGCAATAATAAAGAACAAGAGATAAAAATTTACTAGGAAAAGTCACAGAGTTTTCTCCAAATGCAGCTGACCTTCAGAAGAATGAGGTCTACAATGAAGTATAAACCAAACACGCGAAAATACTATATAGTCCACAAAAAAATGCATATGTTTCAAGGACCTTAAACAGATAAAAAAAAAATAGTTCTTTATGGCCATAGGGTGTCAGAATGGAGGGTAAATGTAAAGAAAAAAAAACATAAAATGAAGAGTTTGGCTTCTTCCTCGGGAAAATACCAATGTGTAGATGACACCGGTGTGTCAGGAGAGCATGAAGGACCCATGACCAAGTTGAGCTTTCTGGCCAAAGACATTAAGTTCAAGTCCCTGGAGGAGATCTACTTGTTCTGTCTGCCCACCAAGGAATCTAAGATGACTGACCTTTTTCCTTCAGTACTCCTTTAAAATGAAGGTTGAAATATCATACCAGTGTAGAAGCCAACTCACGCTGGCCAGTGGACCAGATTGAAGGCTTTGTATTGAAACTATGATTGTCAAGTTTCCCTGGGTGTAAAGTGCTCCAAGGGAGCAGCCACTTCATCCAAAGGGCCATCATCTTGGACAAGTTTTCCATTATCCTTGTGGGTAGAAGCTACTAGGGGAACAAGATTGGCAAGCACCACACTGTCTCAGGTAAGGGGACAAGATGTTGTGGCCCTGTCCTGATAAACTTCATCCCTGCCCCTCGAGGCATCTCAGGTCCTATGCCCAAGAATCTGATGATGATGGTGGTCAGTGTTGATGACTACCAGGGGCTACACTGCCATCCTGGGCAATGTCACCAAGGCCACTTGGGATTTGATGCCTTTTTCAAGACCTACATCCTTCTGACCCCCAACCTCTGGAAACAGACCGTTTTCCCTGGGGAATTTACTGTCTTGTAAATTCACACCACAGTCTCCATGCAGAGGACTCGGGCTCCAGCTGTGGCTACCACATGGTTTTTATATTAGAAAAATTAAGTGAACTAAGCCCATTTTTTTTTTTTGTTTTTTTTGTTTTTTCGAGACAGGGTTTCTCTGTGTAGCTTTGCGCCTTTCCTGGAACTCACTTGGTAGTCCAGGCTGGCCTTGAACTCACAGAGATCCGCCTGCCTCTGCCTCCCGAGTGCTGGGATTAAAGGCGTGCGCCACCACCGCCCGGCCTAAGCCCATTTTTTAAATGAAGCTTTTGTCTGATGAAACAATGGCAGTGTATCATGACATAACAAATATGATCAACCGGATTCTTCCCCTGAAATGGTATCAGTTCCACCTAGAATGAACAAAGAGAACATGAGCCATCTTTAAATGTCTGGAGTATTTGGGACAGGGAGATGGATAACACCAAGCAACAAGGGGACCAGCCTAAAGAGCATTAACATATATTAAACTGTATAAGAAGCTTATTACATATCACATAAACAATACACAGCACGATAATTTGCATATCTTTAAATTAAAGTAATCCTCAAGCAGCTTCCATATGTGAGAAATATAACCTAACCTAAAAGGCAAACAAACTGAAACCGAGCAGCTGAGCATGCAGACGATTACAGGCTGCATATTGTCAAGAATGACCAAATAAGGCATCTGCAGAAAAATAACCCATCAGGCTATTTCCGTATGTCATTTCTGTATCCCCTACCAACAAGTTGTAAATTGCTTTTTATCTGGAGTGCTACTCTGTGAATCCTTCTCTTTTTCTGCCTGAGGCCTGTTAAATTTAATCTAAGATTTTTCTTTTTAATAATATTACAGAACATATTACATGGATAAAATACATATGCATACACACACATACATATGTGATTTTAGACTTTATTCCTGGGATAAAATGACATCGGTGAAATGTTTTTAGCTTGAGACTAGGCAATATAGAAGTGTGTTCTATTTTACTGTTTAACCGGAGATTCATGGGTACTAAACACATGTTCTAATATTGAGCTACACTTCCAGGCCCCAAATGTGTTTTTTCAGTAGTCCGCTCTTCATGCCTTGTGGAAAGAGCCAGACCTTGAGTAGGAGAATGCAGAGAAGCTGGTGGTGACGATTAGAATTCAGAAATGTGGAGACAAACTGAGGCAAAGTAGGAGAAGTTTTAAAGATATATTTTTAATGGAAAGATTAACTGGTTGTAGAGTATGAAAGGATCAAGGAATGAAGGAATGAGGTCAGACCAGACAGTAGTGCCTTGGTGAGGAGACCCAGAAGACAGTGTTCGGAGATGGAGAGAAACAACTGTGGTTTTAGCTTTGTAACTCCCTGAGACCTGTAATAGGTAAGTCAGAGGTGTCAGGTACCCAGGGGAGAAACAGCCACTGATGACTCAGATCTGGGAGTCTACTCCCCACTGAGGTTAGTAAAGCACCACAGAGGATATTTACAAAAGGAAATTGGGGGCAAATCATAGTAGTGTTTCTTAAAGCTAAACCCAAAGCCATACATACATCTACCCTTTGTTTTCACGAGGCAAAGGACAGTGGAAATGATCACACTCAGATGAAGCATATTAGAGAAATAATCTAGGCCAGAAACTAAAAACTTCTAGGAAGACTTCTTCACATCTGCCACATTGTCAGTCCAGCCATATATGTCTCTCCCTAGATTATCACAGTTCTTACTGTATCATCTATGCCTCCCCACAAGATACTGGGTCCTACCACAATCAACAAACGTCTGGATTTTTTTCTAAAAATAGGATAACAATATATCCAGTTCAATATCTAAAAATAAACAGCCAGGATGCTTTCACAACCATCTACCACCCTCACAGCCATTTAACCAAAGCAGCACTGCACAGACAGGAAGGTGTAATTGGCTTTCAGAACATCTTGGTAGCTGTAAAATACAATACCTCCCGCAGAGAGCTCACATCACTTACCATCTCCAACTGAGCATGTATTAGTCTATGGGTAAAAGACGACTTCCGAGTGTATGGATCAGTTACAAAACAGTATCTTTATTGTAGTTCCATTTGTTATTCTTTTAGAGAGAAAACTTGTATCTTAGCAATGAAGTGACTTACTACTTACAAAACCCTTCACTGTTCAGCTGTACTTACATGGCATCCTATAATAGCCCATTGTTTTATAATGGGCTTAAACTACACCACATTAGTTTAAAACCAGTAAAGTTTGTTAAAAAAAAAAAAAAAAAAAAAAAAAAACCTAGGAGTGTTTGTCTTCTATGTGTTTTTATCTCTACAGAACATTAATGTCAGATTCCAGGCATGGTGATGCATGCCTTGATACCAGTGCTCAGACAGAGGCAGGTGGATACCAGACTAGTATACTTAATGAGTTCCAGGCCAGCCAAGGCTACATAGTGAGATCCTGTCTGGGAGGAAGGACTTTAATGTCAATACTGACTTATAAATAGAATACCACAGACTCATGAAATTGTTTAATAAGCACTTTTCACAGTAAGAGAAAATGAAATAACAGAAACCAATATGCCAAGTATACTGAAGTAAAGACTTAATGGCACTCCTCTTATTGGGCAGTTCAGAGAACAAGGAAAATGCAAAGACTGTAATCCACTCAGTAGGATATGAGTGACAGTATTGGCAATGGATCTAAGTGAGTTTGCTCTATGAGCATGAGTCCACATTATAAAGACACATGGGTTTAAGTTACACAACATGGCTTTCTCTTTCATGGCTTCACAAAGGGAGATCACCTACCACATACAATTATTAAACTCAATATGAAAAAACACAGAGTCCTACATTCATGCTGGATAATGTCAACTTGGCCATTTCAAATCTCCCTCAGCATAAATCTTAAGGTTCCAGAGAGATGGCTCAGGAGATAAGAATGGTTGCTGTTCTTTAGTTCCTAGCACCCATTTAGGGCAGCTCATACTGACTGTAACTCCAGCTCCAGGGCGTCTGATGCCTCTTTCTGGTCTCTCTGAGCACCCATATACAGACACATATATACACATAAATATAAAAACAAAAATCAGTCAACATTCTCTAAATCAAAACACCAACACTCTCACTACCACTACAGATGCTTCCAAAGTATTAATATCCCATATAAATGGATCCTCTAGCATAAGGATACTCTTCAGCTCTACCACTGAAAAAATAAAATTGTGTCTACACAATGCATGACTTCAAAGGCATCTGCTGGGTCCATTCTATAGAATCAGAGTTAACAGAATGGAGTAAGCTGCCTCCCATCAAGACGGGCTCCACTACTTTTTTTCCCCTATGTCCTGGGGGACTAGGGTGTGCCAGCAGTCAAACCTAAGACTTCATACATGCTAGACAAGCACTCTACATTCAGCTACATCCTTAACACTGTCTTTGCTTTTGTTAACTGAGTAACCAGAATATTAGGAAAAGATAAAATACTCAGCAGGAAGAAGGGAGGAATGAAGGAAGAAAGGGAGGGAGGGAAGGATGGAGGGAAGGGGGAAAGGATGGAGGGAGGGAAGGAAGAGAAACAGGGAAGAAGTAAAAAGGCAAAGGGAAACAGATGAAAAGACTTTTGCCATCGTCCTGTAGTGGATTGCTGATAAATATTCGTCTCCTTCCTGGGTACCTAAAGAAATCATTTAAATGACACAAGGAACCCTTTTCCCTGATGTATAAAGAGAGACCCAACTGGATAGTATGAACATTTTCAGCATAGCATAACAATGCAATAAAGGCTAGATTTTCTCAAGCTGTGAATCTCATTCTTCCTGAATATACGAGGTCTACATCACTACTCTCTCTACATATACATAGATATAATATATATACATATACACATACATATATACATACACATGTGTAAGTATGTATATATACAAGGTCTATATCACTGCTCTAACATAACTAATAACAAGGTTTCCACAGAATTCATAGTATGATGGAACCTGATGGGACCACTGAGGAATAACAGACATTCTCCTGCTCAGGCGACACTTTCAAGCTCATCTTTGCTGAGGATGAAGTCATCAATTTTCTCTCTCTCACTCACAGTAGAACAGTTGTCAAAGAGGTAATTAATAAATGTCTATCACGGTTGGTATCCTCTTGTGGCATCCAATAAATGTTATTTGATCTTACATTTTTAATGGTATAACTACTTTGAATTATTCTAATTGATTAGAAATTATATTTTCCATTGTTTATATTTTAATATTTTTTTAAAGCCTTGTAAGGACTGAAGTGATGTCTCAGCAGTGAAGAATGCTTGCTGTTCTTGTAGAGAACCAAAGTTCATTTCCCCGAACCTACAGTGGTCAGCTCACAACTGCCTACAACTCCAGCTCCAGGGGCTCCAACATCCTCCAAGGAGACACCCTTCTGACCTCCAAGGGTATCTGCCTACACATTCACATACACACTTGCAGATACATACACATAAATAAAAATTACATGAAAATGTGTAAAGTTCTTACATTTGGCAAAATTACATCAACTATTAAGTCACAGACAAAACTTTATTTCTCTTTAATGATCCTTATGCTGAATTCCATCAATACTTCTCATACAAAGGTAAGAATGGAAGTAAATAAAATTATACCTATTCCCTTTACCTTATGGGATGGTGTATTTATGAATGTGAGTGTGAGTGTATGTATGTACACATATGTGGAGGCCAAAGGTCAGAACCGGTGTCATTTCACAAGCATTCACTACCTTATGTTTTTGAACTGGGGACTTTCCTGAAGTAATGCCCCCCAGTTAGACTGAATTGCCTGACCTAAGGATTTCCATACCCGTGCCTTTTCAGGACTAGAATTTCAAATGTGCCGCCAAACCTAGCTGTTTTATGTGGGTTCTTTGTGTAAAATTCAGCCTCTGGTACCTGCATGTCAGGCACCTTACCACCTGAACTATTTCCCTAGCTCCAAAACTTTTTCAATCGTTCTTCATTAAGCAGTGGTTCTCAACCTGTGGGTCATGACCCCTTTGGAGCTCAAACCACCCTCTCACAGAGGATACATATCAGATATCCTGTATATCAGATATTTACATTATGACTCATAACAGTTGCAAAACTACAGTTATGAAGTAGCAACAAAAATTTTATGGGGGTCATCACAACATGAGGAACTGTATTAAAAGGTCACAGCATTAGGAAGGTTGAGAGCCAATGTTCATTAAGGATATATTTAAGGATGAAGCTATAGCTCAGTGGTAAAACTCAGGTAGAGAAGGTTCAGTGCCTGCTCAGCATACATGAGGCCCTAGCTTTGACTCTCAGGACCCCATCCAAAAATATATGTATGTTAAAAGCATATGTAGAGACCTAGCAAGATAGCTCAGTAGGTAAAAATGCTTGCTGCCAAGGCTAAAGCCCTGAGTTTGATCCCATAGAGGTACACAGGGGAAAGGGAGAACTGACTCAGGAAGTTGTTCTCACTTCTACATGTGTGACATAGAGTGAACATTTGTACATTAAAATATCTGTGTGTGTGTGTGTGTGTGTGTGTGTGTATGTATGTGTGTGTGTGTGTGTGTACATGAGCATGCACATATGGACACCTACTTTTCTGTACTGTGGTTACCTTTCAAACTAAACCTGTGTGATCAAGCACAAAGGGTGTGTTTACCCTCAACAGTTTTGCCAATTACTGTGCTATCTTTACTTCAGTGAATTTAACTAATTTCAATTGACCAAAAGACTGATACTTCTCAGGCTTAGATTCCAACAGGTTATAGTTAACAGCAGGAAGCCTAAATCCCCAACATCCTTGTATCATTCCCTAGAAAAACACTATGGACAAGCATTTACCAAGAACTCACATACTCAATGTTTATGAGGTTGGCACCCAGCAAGACACACAATAGACATGAGTGGGCAGACAGAAAGGAAAAGTAGGTGATGGATGGATGACATCTGGCAGGCAAAGCAAGAAAGAGACCAAAAGAAATCCCAAATCAAAAAAGCATGTGATGCAGACAGCATGCACTGACAGTAATATGGAGCCAGCCTGGGCTAGTTGACAGTACACAGAGGACATGGCTTTCACTCGGCTCTTTTCAGGTGCTTCCCAGGAGAGGCAAACTGTGCTTGTAGGAGGTGAGGCTGGCTGCAGGACAGAGGCCTGGGGTCTGGAAAAGGAAACTCACGTTCATGGAACGGCAAATACATCATTGTGTCTCAGTCACTATCTTACGAAGGAATCATGGGAAGGGAAGGCTGAAAATTCAGGCAGTTGATGGTGGATATTGTACCCAACAGAAACACTGAACAGGGTGTCAGCTGCCTGCCCCTCCTTTTCCCCTGCTCTTGTTACTTGGGTGTTTTTCATAGAGACTATCCCAAACGTAGCCCATGTTATCCTGGAAGTGAACATATGGCCCAGACTGACTTTGAACTTGTGACAATCTGCCTGCTTCAGCTCCCTGATTACAGGTCTAAGTAACCATGCTGGGCTCCCACACCTCCTTTAGGAAACAGCACTGCCCTCCATTCTCATAGCCAAACCCTCATCATCCTTAACTAGGCTCCCAGAAACCTAAAGTGACAAAAAATGCTTATAATCATAGAAAAAAAATAGAAATAGAAAACACAAATAAACTATTTTTAAGAAATATTTTCATTAAGTATCTCAACTACATCCTGCCAAGTTTTTATAATAACTTCGGAGCTGTTTGGTTCTCTTTTCACACATTTGGCTCTGTCCACTTTGAACAATGAAACTTATTCAAAAAACAAGTCAGTTGAGGAAATCAATCAACACCAATTAAACACCTGCTGCTCTTCGCCGGGCACAGTGGTAGGAGCTGTACTGCATTATGTCATTGAATCTTAGCATTCTTAGTGTGAAACTGTTCTCCCCACATTCATATATATGAGGAACAATCACAGGAGAGTCATTTAGCTAAGTAATAAAGCTAGGAAGCACATAAACACGATAACAGTGTTTATTAAAACCATCATCTAGCCCAGTTTCAGCAACTTTTGACTAGAATCCAAAGGAAGCACACTCAAGGCACCTATTCTATCTCCAATGTGCATGACTAAGACCCAAGTGCTTAAATGCACTGAAAACCAAGCCAATATTCTGGTCATCAGGCAGTCAGTCAATGCATCACTGAAGCCACTGGGGCACTTAACTTTGATCCAAGCCACAGTTCTAAAAGAATCTTTCCGACAAAACTAAAAATGACTTAAGAACAATGTTCTCAGTCACAGGTTCTATGGTTAAATTCTTTGTAATGTTTGGAACTCCATAACAACATCCAGCCCTCCTGTTTCCCTGCTTAGATGAATGGCATCATTGTCTTTCTTCATTTGGGGTGGGAGGTGTTTTGATTTTTGTTTTTGCATTGGCAGGCTGGCATTGGACTCAGAGAGATCTGCCCTCCTTGCTTCCCAAGTGCTGAGATTAAAGGAGTGCGCTACCATACCCAGCCCAATAATGTAATTTTCAAAACCATCTTCTTCATTTATTTCAGATATTAACTGGACATCTGTACTCTGTCAGCAGCTACTGCTATTAAACTGCTTGGGCTGTAAATTTTTCAATATGATGATTTAAAAAACTGGATATTGAAGCCAAGGGTAGAGCCAGGTGTGGCGGCACATGTCTGTTTTTGTAACACTTGGGAAACAGGAGGACCAGGAGTGTAAGGCTAGCCTCCCTTACTAGTGGGTTCAAGGCTAAGTACATGAGATACTGTCTCAAAAAAGAAATATTTTAAGAGCCCTGTGAGAAAACACACACTAATAGAGTGGCCCCTTGTATCTACTAAAACAAATAAGTTAACCCTTAGAAAAGCCAAAATGGGAGCCACAGATTTCAAGCCCTTTGCTAATTAGCCCATCAGAAGCTCAGAGGGCTGCCTGGCTTTGTTCTCTATACACTAATGACTGGTTTTTTAAAGGAATACCCTAGATGGGGGTTACTAGCTCAATGCTCTTAGTCAAGATATTTGACTTGTCTGAGCCTTGGTTGCTCATAGAAAAAGTGACTAGGCATAGCTGTACTTCAAACTATGGTAAAGATTCCACACACTTATGCAATGCACTATCCCAGAGCCTGATATCAGAGGAAGCACAGTAAATATTGATGACATCATCATTGTAGGCTTTTACAAGCTACCACCAAATTAATTAGAAAAGAATATATCAAATTATAAGGAATTTGGGTGACTGGGGAAGCAAATAAAGATAACGCTAAGAATAAAAGAAGTGATATCCAAGAAGAAGTTAAGAAACTACACAGATACAAAATCTCAAGCTACTGCTGCGTGGCGGTGATGCACGCCTTCAATCCCAGCACTCAGGAGGCAAAGACAGCAGATCTCTGTGAGTTCAAGGCCAGCCTGAGTACAGAGCAAGTTCCAGGACAGGCTCCAAAGCTACAGAGAAATCCTGTCTTGTAAAAACAAAAACAAAACTCAAGTTACAGAAGACCATGGTCTCTGGCCCACTGCTTCTGAGGGCAACACCAGTGCTTTCACAGGACAATGATGTGCCTGAAGATGACAGCAAGCCTTTTTAAAACAGATGGAACTTCCATTCCGTGTGTTTAAAACGGAGACAGATGAAGCACATAATTGACTGGAAAGATTTCTATCAAAAGTGATTTAGCATCACAAATTCAATATATTAGACGTCCAAACTTTAATTAACTGCACCCTATTACTAGGCTAGGAAACTAATTCAGTTATAAAGCAATTGCTCAGCATACAAGAGGCCCTGAGTTTGACACCAAGACCACTTTTCAAAAAGGAACCTCTCAAATTCTTCCTATTAAACACTGAAAAAAGACACGTTTCAAATAAATTAACTATGAAATGTGGAAATGGAATGCCCTACAATACCATCAGTTTCTTCACAACTAAAATGAGACCACCTCATTGCTAAGCGTTTTCATGTCTACCAGAGACACAAACCTGGGCATGGGAATCTTTTTTCACTTGATTTTCTCCTATGTTTGCAATGCACTAAAAAGAAATGCCTGCTCCT
>CABHPP010100568.1:0-13416 GCA_902168425.1 Peromyscus attwateri
CTCTCTCTCTCTCTCTCTCTCTCTCTCTCTCTCTCTCTCTCTCTTTTTGGTTTTTCAAGACAGGGTTTCTCTGTGTAGCTTTGCGCCTTTCCTGGAACTCACTTTGGAGACCAGGCTGGCCTCGAACTCACAGAGATCCTCCTGCCTCTGCCTCCCGAGTGCTGGGATTAAAGGCGTGTGCCACCACCGCCCGGCTGAGCCATCTCTTCTATAAACATCTTTTTTTTTTTGTAGCTACTCCTGCCCGAACTTTGGGTAGATTCCTCAGAAACTGCTAATGAATTGTATTCTTGAGGAAGAGCTTTAAAAACCTTACAAATAGATTCTCTATTTTTAATTTTCTCTTTTCTGGTAGTTTTTTTCCCTTCAAACTCAAATGACTGTGGTTTTTCTAGAATCTCAGATTATGTTTAATGG
Source organism: Peromyscus attwateri (assembly GCA_902168425.1). NCBI lineage: Eukaryota > Metazoa > Chordata > Mammalia > Rodentia > Cricetidae > Peromyscus > Peromyscus attwateri. The sequence goes on from CABHPP010100568.1 coordinate 418, forward strand.
AATTAAATTAATTAATTCTGTTACTTTACATGTGAGAAGACAAATATATTTATTTATTTTTTTTATTGGCTATTACTCTTTGTATTTTTTTAGTGTTTCCCACCCAGGTTTTAAAATATACATATCTGATATTTCAATTCTATTTGGAGCTAATGTTTTACCAGTTCAGATAAAATATGGACCCCATCCTACAATCCAGATGACTTCACCCTCTTTGTACTACGATTAATGTAAACACTGGGAGACTGCCAGTCAATGCACTGCTATATTTTTGGAGATATATATGTATATATACATATACATATATATACATATACATATATGTATAATATATATTTGCTTTTATATAACAACCACCTCATAGGAATGAATCAATTTCTTTTTCAAATTTTTTTTATTAAGAAAAGTTTTTCATTCATTTTACCCACCAAAGATCCCCCTCTTCCCTCCTCCTGTCCCCCCAGCCTCCCCCTCCCAACCCACTCCCCACTCCCCCCCCCTACAAGAAGTCAAGGCCTTCCATGGGGAGGTACATCTAGTAGAGGCAAGTCCAAGCTCTTTCTCCTGCCTCAAGGCTGCATGGGGTGTCCCATCATAGGTAGTGGGCTCCAAAAAGCCCCCTCATGCACCAGAGATGGATTCTGATCTTACTGCCAGGAGGACCCCCAAGCAGATCAAGCTACACAACTGTCTCGCCATGCAGAGGGCCTAGTCCAGTTCCATGCAGGCTCCACAGTCATTGATCCAACTTTCATGAGTCCCCACTAGTTTGGTTTGGTCTGAAAAGCAAAGAAAAGCTCTGTGATGACAGTTAGGGTATTCACCAGTCTGATCACTGGGGCAAGCCAGTTCAGTTCAGGCACCCTCTCCACTATTTCTAGTAGTCCAAGCTGGGGTCATCCTTGGGGATTCCTGGCAACTTCCTTATCACAGGGTTTTTCTTTATTCCCATGATATCTCCCTCTATCATGCTATCTCTTTCATTGCTTTCCCCCTCCATCCCTGTTTCAGCTTGACCATCCCATTCCCTTACATTCTCATCCCCCATCCCATACCTTCCATTGCCCACTCCTCATCCCCAGTTTACTCATGGAGATCTCATCCATTTCTCCTTCCCAGGGTGATCCATGTGTCCCTCTTTGGTCTTCCTTGCTAGCTAGCTTCTCTGGAGCTATGGGTTGTAGTCTAGTTATCCTTTGCTTTACATCTAGTATCCACTTATGAGTGAGTACATACCATGTTTGTCCTTCTGAGTCTGGGTTACCTCACTCAGGATGATATTTTCTAGTTCCATTCATTTGCCTGCAAATTTCGTGATACCATTGTTTTTCTCTGCTGAGTAGTACTCCATTGTGTATATGTACCACGTTTTCTCAATCCATTCTTCAGTTGAGGGGCATCTAGGTTGTTCCTATGTTCTGATATTATGAATAATGCTGCTGTGTACATAGTTGAGTATGTGTCCTTGTGGTAAGATTGAACATTCCTTGGGTATATGCCCAAGAGTGGTATAGCTGGGTATCAAGGTAGACTGATTCCCAATTTTCTGAGAAACTGCCATACTGATTTCCAAAGTGGCTGTACCAGTTTGCACTCCCACCAACAGTGGAGGAGTGTTCTTGCTCCACATCCTTTCCAACATAAGCTGTCTGCAGTGCTTTTGATCTTAGCCATTCTGATGGGTGTAACATGGTATCTCAGAGTTGTTTTGATTTGCATCTCCCTGTTGACTAAGGATGTTGGCCATTTGAAATTCTTCCTTTGAGAATTCTCTGTTTAGCTCCATAGCCCATTTTTTTAAAATTGAATTGTTCATTATTTTGATGTCTAGTTTCTTGAGTTCTTTATATATTTTGGAGATAGCCCTCTGTCAGATGTGGGGTTGGTGAAAATCTTTTCCCATTCTGTAGGCTGTCGTTTTGTCTTACTTACTGTGTCCTTTGCCTTATGAAGCTTCTCAGTTTCAGGAGGTACCATTTGTTAATTGTTGTTCTCAATGTCTGTGCTACTGGTGTTATATTTAGGAAGTGGTCTCCTGTGCCAATGTGTTCAAGACTATTTCCTACTTTCTCTTCTATCAGGTTCAGTGTAACTGGTTATATATTGAGATCTTTGATTTACTTGGACTTGAGTTTTGTGTATGGTGATAGATATGGATCTATTTGCAATTATCTACATGTTGACATCCAGTTATACCAGTACCATTTGTTGAAGATGCTTTCTTTTTTCCACTGTACACTTTTGGCTCCTTTGTCAAAAATCAGGTGTTCATAGGTGTGTGGGTTAATATCAAGGTCTTCAATTCGATTCCATTGGTCCACATTTTGTTTTTTATGCCAATACAAAGCTGTGTCTATTACTATAGCTCTATAGTAGAGCTTGATATCAGGGATGGTGATACCTTGAGAGGTGTCTTTGTTGTACAGGATTTTTTTTTAGCTATCCTGGGTTTTCTCTTTTTCCAAATGAAGTTGATTATTGTTCTTTCCAGGTCTGTGAAGAATTATGTTGGGATTTTGATGGGGATTGCATTGAATCTGTAGATTGCTTTTCGTAAGATTGCCATTTTTACTATGTTAATCCTACATATCAATGAGCATGGGAGATCTTTCCATTTTCTGATATCTTCTTCAATTTCTTTTTTCAGAGACTTAAAGTTCTTATCACACAGGTCCTTCACTTGCTTAGAGTTACCCCAAGGTATTTTGTATTATTTGTGGCTATTGTAAAGGGTGATGTTTCTCTGATTTCTTTCTCAGCCTGTTTATTATTTCTGCAAGACTCAACCTACTTTGTGACACTAGCATTAATTCCTTGTGAAAACTATGCAAATATTTAAAATAGAAGTTAGTAAAAATCTTGACATTGTGTGATAAATTCATTTTCTAAGCAGAGGGTGAAGAATAAATAATTGCCAAACATGAATGCATGGACAGTATGTGTAGTTGAAATAGTACAAGACTGCTTGAATTTTAAGTCATTTTTTAGGGAGAATTTTTAAGGCTCCACTCACAGAATTTATTGAAGCAGATATAGTCAGGTGTCTATATTGATTATAAAATTAAAAAATGACTCTATATGAAAATACCATTGGCTATATATGTGTCAAAGGAACTGGTTTTTAGGCTAGGGAGTCCTAGGCGAGGTTAGCTAATTAAAGTTAAGCATGTCCTGCTCACACGCTCATCACATGTCTCCAGTTTCAAGTACTAGCCAGTCCTCAACTGAAACATGGGCACATGCTCCAGTATAGTGATGGTGTCAGTCTGTCAGGGCTGCTGTGGCAAGAGCCCAAAGTCTGAGATAAGGCATTGACAGATGTCACCTTCTCCCTCAGTCCTCTCTGTGACCTTGTGGTCTCTCCTCAGTGTGTGCTCATCTCTGTTGTCTGTGTGTATCCAAATATTTCATTTTTCTTTTTCACACCTATTTCATGAATAATGTATTTGGGATGGGGTGCACATGCCACATGCTCATTTGGAGGTCAGAGAACTTGTAGTAACTGGTCCTCACCTTCTCTCAGATGAATTACAAGGACTTAACTCAAGTTGTCAGGCTTGGAGGCAAACATCTTTACTCACTGGGCCATCTTGCCAGCCCTTTCTTTTCTTTCTGAGATAGGGTCTTTCTATGTAGCCTCTCTTGGCTTTGAACTCTTGATCCTCTTATCTCTGTCTCTGAATGCTGGACCATGCCCAGTAGATTTCTTCCTAGGAAGGCACCAATTTCTTGGGATTAGAGGCTACCTTCTGGCTTCATTTTTGTTCACTTACCACTTTAAAGGTTTTATTTATCTTCTACTATAGTCATACTTCTAAAGTAACAGAGATTGGGGTTCCAGTTATGAATTATTAAGGTTGGGCATGGGGGAGTAGGATAGACACATTTAATCCACAATCATGTCTAATTAAAAATTAAAAAAACATTAGATTGTATCTATGACCAATAAAAGTGAAGAGAAGAATAGAAAGAATTCTTTTGAACTTTTGGAAAAATATAACTTATGCAAGCCTTTGCCTTGAACCTTATACACATTAGAATTATTACCAATCAATAAGCCTTTGTGTAATATGATGATTTTCAAGGATTAATTATTTCCAAGCCAGGTTAAATATTAAATAATTAAAAATTTAAAGATTTTATGCCTATGGGTGTTTTGCCTACATGGATGTCTGTGGACTACATACATGCCCAGGAACAGTGGAGGCCAGCAGAGGGCATTAGATCCCCTGGAGCTAGAGATGCTGCCATCCACGTGGATGCTAGGAATCAAACCTGGTCCTCTGGAAAAGCAGCAAGCAATTTCTCCATCCCCAAACAAATATTTTTGTTACATTCTTCTAAGACCTATGGTCTGTATGGAAAGGGCACAGTGAACCTACTAATTAGTATAACTAACTGCATTTGTAATTATAATAACAGCACCTGTGCTCTAATTACTATTTTATTCAATCTGACTTCTTCTTTTTTTTTTGTGGAAATTTAAACAAAAATAAAAATTTCTCTGACCATGATAGAAAAGTCAGTATTATTTATCATATACAGGTGACAACAAAATACATACACAGTGAAATAAAACACCATTAAATTCTCTGCTTGCCAGCCACTGGGTATAAGATATGTTCCCTCTGTGACAAGTTCCCTTCAAAAGGCATTTTTAGGATGGATAGATGAATGAATTCATAAGCACAGACTATTCCTTTCCATTCACTGAACGTAGATTTCTGCAGCCTCTATTCACAGTGATCTTAGGATAGATAATCCTTGTGCCACTGTCATCTGGCAGCATCTTGGGAAGGGATGGATGCGCCTTCCATTGGAAAGCACGTTTGGATGAGGCAAAAGCAGAATGGGAAGTCGATACAGAACTGTAAAGTGGCAAGTTTGGAGAAATGGAGGTTGTCTCTCTTGGTTCCAGCATCCCAGCATCTCCTTCCTTCAGCCGTCCTTGGTGGAGCGGTGGATCATGTGCTGGCTTCTATGATGTTTGGAATTGCCCCTGAGCATGACTGCCTGTTCCAAACATCCTTACTTAGTGCTCAGTGAAAGCCCGACCTTTCCCCACCCAGGGCCGTTCGTTATATCAGTGGGCCCTGTGTGTGCTCTTGGTTGGAATAAATCTCCGACTCAGGGGCAATAGATCACAGGCCCCATCATTTATGGCCTATAAATTAGAGGGTGGCTGGGAAATCTGGCTTTGGTGCCTGGCTGCCCCCTCCTTAGATACAGTGTCACTCTTTTATCGGGGGGATAGTGGGGGCAGGCTGTTTGGTTTCCTTCTGAACCCCCTGAAAGACAGTATTTACAGGCTATGGAAATACCTTAGCCACATGTTTATTTCTTTGAGACAGTCTGCCCTGAGCTCATTGGCTCCTTGTTTGTGTGTCTGTCTGAGCTGTCTGGGCCTTTTCTAGCCTTGGGTGGTATGCACTCCACATTTCCAAGGCTCCTCAGCAGGAGCAGAGCACTCTTTTAAAAGCTCTACCACACCCTGAGTGTTTGGGGTTTCATAATGGCAAAGTGACTTTCTTTAGCACTCTTGAGGGTGCATTCCTGAGGCAGGGTGTTCCCCTCTTTCCACCAAGGCCACAAGGCTCCATTGATGGCTGGGATTGTCCCATCCCTGCTCCTAGAGAGACTTGGCATTGCTCTTGGGGTTCCTACCTCCTGAAGCCTGTCACATCACCTTCAAAAACAGACTCACAGCCGTGGAATGCTGGATTTCGGGATAAACTTTGCTGCTGTAGGGAAGTTATTCCCAGAGACATCTCTGGCAGGTTCAGATCCCAGAGAATCATGCTGTCTCCATATCTGGAACAAAAGTTTTATCATGTGAGCTGTCCTAGGATGTCTCTGTTCGTTCCATAGACGCCTCATGATGATCCCAGAGGGGACAGAGGAGCGTGAGAGCTTGACGCTGTGGGATTGCAGAGATGGAGGTGCACTGAAGGTCATCTGGCCCAGCTCTCTGCCAGATGCAGGAATCCTCACCCTGAGGTCCCTGACAGGAGCTCATCAGCCTCAGTCTGCAGAGGTCAGGGCCCTGCCTGGCCCCCAGCCCTGGTTATCTCTTCCCTGCCAGCTGGATGTTCTCAGCCTCATGCATGTTACCCCTTTTTCCCCATGCCAGGCTCCCAGGTCTACATTTGTGTCCTGGTAGAAGATTTTAAAAGAAACTCTAGAAGGGTCTGGAGGAACTCAACTTCAGGTCTGACTTGGGCTGTCTTTTGCCCAATTATCTGGTAACTAGGATGGAACTACAGACTCTGCTTCTTTGGTCATCCTTGTCCTCTGTAACTTCTTCAGGACACAGAATCTTGTGTTAGAGCTACAACCCAGGGATTCAAGCCAAGCTGCTTAGTCTTTGCCTTTCAGTTTATGTGTCCATAAAATAGGGCTACTACTATCCATTTCACATGGTTGCTATGGTGACTAAGTTGGACAATGCATTTAAAACATTGAGAATGCTGATTCACTAAACCCAGAGCTACATAATAACCCACCCAGCAACACTTAGTTAATGATGAAGATGGGACTTGTAGTGAGACCCGCTCTGGGTCTAAAATCTGTTCCTTCTTCTACATCTCCTTGCTTCCCTTTTAAGCCTTCAAGTCTGTGGGTTTATCTGAGGTCAGCTCTTAGGAGCTAAGGTTTTGCTATCTCAAATGCCATGCTGTCTCTGGTTTGAAAGTCATCATCCTTTACCCATAGAATCCATAAAATTAATATGCCATTCTAGAGCAGATGGTAGAGAATGAAACTGGTGTTTAGAAAGGCTGGACCTGGGGTCAGAATCTGTCACTGCCTAGCTGGGTGATCTTGGATTGGACAGTAAACCTCCACACTCAGGTTTTTCATCTGTAAAAGAAGGGGCATAAACTCTACCTCACAGTGACAGTGGGTTCATGGCATGGATGGGAGAATGGATGTGACAGTGTCTTGTTAACTTAAAGCTCCAGGGTTCTCATTTGCAAAGTACATGGTTATAACTGCATGTGGAAATTATGTAAAGAAAATCCCTGCAAAGATTTCAACACAGAGGAACTAATTGACAAATACTGGCTAATGTCATGCCTTCACAATGATTATGACATCCAATGAAGATAGATTAAGCTGTTTATACTTGGATGAGGTATTTGAGCTAAAGCGTCCACACTGGAGTTTCCTATTCTGAGCAAACACGGATTTGCAAGATGGTTGCCTAGCGTCAGGGCATGCAACATGGCTGTGAAGCAGATTTTTCTCTGCCTGTAGATAACTAGTCTCTAGGGGGGCTTCAATCTTGCGACCCTGTCTTCATTAGCCATGTGAACCTTCTGGCCTGGTCTGCCCTTGGTAATAATTCCTGCCAGGTCACAAAGGATATCTTACCCCATGAGCCTTGGGTTAATACCAACCTTTGACCCTATTCACTTAAAAGGTAATCAGCAGCAGAGGCATTCATTCATGTACCCAGAGCACATTTATCAAGGGACATTCTTGAGTTTCTTAGTTCATCGTGACTCAGTGTGCCTGGCTGCTGCCCTCTTCCAGAGAGAAGAACAAAGGCAGGTATCTGAGTTTCCTCATGTCTGGGCCATTCATCACCTCTTTTCTCTCCACACCCAATCGAGTCAGGAACTCCCATTAGAGGGGCTTTGAGCTGATGACTCAGACAAAGCCCAGGACCCTGCCTCCCCTGCCTTTATGATCCCATTAGCAGGCTGATGGGTGACAACCGTGTGGGGGACTGAGCAAGCATCACTGACAAACACAGAACACATGTTTGTTGCCTTGAGGATGTGGCACTTCCTTTACCCTCACAGGGCTACTTAATTCAGTCCAGCAAGTTCTGGAGACATGCCCGATTGCTCATTTATCCAATGATTTACTATTCATCAAACATTCTTTTGAGTGTCGTATACAAGCGCTGTACTTGTACTGCATAGTGGTCTGGGGACAGAAGAAATCTATAACTCTTACCCTCCCTGTGTCCTAATGGGGTATGCTGTTGGTACTGGTAAGACACTCACAAAACAACCACATGCATAAGGGAGGGGGGAGTTATTTATTTCATGTATGTTTCATGTCTTTATTCATTCAATTTATCAGTTACCAGCTGGGCATCCTGCATGATGTCGGATGTTGGTGTTTTGGAGATGAGCAATGAAGACATAGTTTCTGCTATCTCATGGAAACTTGGGATAGCACTGTAGTCTAGGTGACCAGGCACCAGCAAAACTAAATTAAGATCTCCATTTTGAGGGAAATCTAGGCTTCCCAGGAGTTAGGAAAAGGAATTGCAAAGAGAGGAAAGAACACATGCAGGGCCCTATCATGGGAAAGTGATCAGTATCACACAAATTCTTTTTCTTGGTGGTTGCACTGCCTGTGGTGTATGTGTGTGTGTGTGTGTGTGTGTGTGTGTGTGTGTGTGTGTGTGTGTAGGTAACTTGCAGGAATTGGTTTTGGTCTTCTACCGCACGTTTTCTGGAGATTGAACTCAGGTCATTAGGCTTGGCAACAAGCCCCTATTCACACCTGCTTGTCTGGTCTAAGATACACATTTTTGAGGGGAAACTTTGAAAACAGGCTTGTGGAGTTGGGAGCTAATGATGGGTGGGATAAGAGACAAGACTGTAGATTTAGGAAAGGGCTGTAGAGCCAGGCCTCAGTAGGCTGTGACAAGAGTCTATGAACTCTTCTCATAAGACAAACACTGTGGGGTGAGACACTTGTTATTTATCCTGGGTTATTTATCACCCCGTTCTGTAGCACTCTGCAGACCAAATGAGACCAATTGCTTCAATGTGTGGGACAGAAACAAACCTCACATTATTCTTGACCTCTAGGAGATATTATTGAGAACTGGACTGGAAGTCCTACAGAGAAGTAAGGGTTGTGAGGACCATCCTGGATTCAGGGAATACACTCTGTGTAGAAAGTACGGAACAAGCAGAGTGGGGGGGGGGTACGAGGAGGGACAGGGCAACACTTCCTCCCTCTACGCCCATCTCTTTCAATGTGAACAACATCGCTATGCAGCAGGCATTAAGGCACTGTTCTTCCTACTTTGGGATGTGGGAACTGAGGCTCGTAAAGGTTACTAGGCCAGGACACTTGGCCAGTAAGTGACAAGGGTGGTTGTCTGGAGTTGGGAAAGTTTCCACATCCTAGTGAGTGCAGCAGAGATGAAACTGGTAGTTCATCACAGCTGAAGAAGATGCTATGCTCCAGAAGGGTTCTCTGTTTTCTCTGCTGCTGCTTGAAGATGGTGTATTAGCCAGCTTTCCAGCTCTGTGACGGGGACACAATAAATGGAGCATAAAGAAGGCAGTCTTGGCTCACTGTTTTAGAGGCTTCAGTTCATGGTCATTCCATTGCTTCTCTGCTGGTAGGAAGGTGGCCATCCTGGTGGGAAGGTATAGTGGAGCAGAGCTGCTCACTTTCTGCTGTCCAGGGAATGAGAGAGAGCAAGAGCAAGGTGTGTGTGTGTGTGTGTGTGTGTGTGTGCACGCAGGCAGGGAGAGTGCGAATGTAAGAGCAAGAGAGAGAATAAGTACTCATACTGAGGACAAAATATGCCTTCATAGGTACATCCTCAGGGACCTTGACCCTGTTCCTGCGATTAGGTCCTACTTCCTAAAGTTTCCATCACTTCCCAATAGTCCATCCAGCTGTGGATCTGTCATTAGATAAGCCAGAGATGAGTTCTGAGCCCTCATGATCCAAGAACATCACTGTACTGAGGATTAAGCCTTCAACACATGAGACTTCGGGGGACTTTACAGATCCAAACCACAGCACATGGCATCCCAGTTTTCATCTCCCACTGACTAAGGCCAGGAGCAGGCCATGTCACGTGGCTGTGTTGCTAGTGCTGACTGACTTTCATCAGCTCCAGTGGCCTCCCATTTCTGTTTCTGTGGCAACCCTCATGCATGACAGAGGAGATTCTTCTGTGACTATGACTGGAATGTCTTGGGCCTCTGAGTCCTTGTGATTGTGAGGATGCTGTCTTGGCTACCTCCCCTGTCTTGGGCCCACGAGGTTGCTCAGGCTTAGGAGGACTGAGTTTCTTTCTCCTGCCTCTTTCCCTAAACTAATCTCAAAGTTTCCAGGCAGACAGAATTTCTCTTGCTTTTCTTCCTGTGGGGATAAGGATACTTTTTCTTTGCCTTGGAAACCTCCATAAACAGCCAATAGCCCCTCTTCACTATACACAGCTGGCTAGCCTTGCTTGGATTGGTGAACTCTAGTGCAAGGACCATTCCCTGGGCTGTGAACCTTTGATTCTATAGAGATAGAAATGACTCATAGAGATGGACATATGACCTGTGCATCACAAAGGGTCTTATGTTTATTACACAGGGTCTTATGTCTGGCTCAAAGCACAATGGCCACAGTCTTTAAACTATTAATCATTTTATCTTTGAGACTTTTTCCTAAGTGGATCTTATGGAGCAATGGAGCATGCATAAGAGAGAGGAGAGATGCAGAGTATGGCTTTTTCATGCCTCCTACACTGGGCACTCATGATACTCTTGAGCCCAGAATTCGGATGGATCTGTGGATTGTGCAAAAGGTAGGCATTGGAATTAGGTCTCATTTCAGAAGCACACTGAAGACAATGATGTTCTAAAAAGTACGAACTACCAAAGTATCCCATTACATCACAGCAACTTATTTGTGCTACTTCCTATATTAGTCAAACATTTACACCAAAAATGATGGTCAATGAGAGACAAAGATGTATCCTGAACATCTGCTGAAGGCTTAGCTCCATTTTTTGGAATGGGAACTACATATATCTACCAGACATATCCAACCTATAAACCCATGGGTCAAACACACCCCAGAATAGCATAGGTATGAATGTGGCCCAATACAAAATCATAAGCTTACTTAAAACATTAAGAATTTTGTTTTTTATTCCTCCTCCTCTTCCCTTTTCCCCCTTTCCCTTCTTCACCTTCCTCCCAGTCCTCCTCCTCTTCTTCATCCTCCTCCTCCTTGCCTTCCTCCCCCTCTGAGCCTGGTTCTTTTTTTTTTTTTTTTTGGTTTTTTTGAGACAGGGTTTCTCTGTGTAGCTTTGCGCCTTTCCTGGAACTCGCTTTGTAGACCAGGCTGGCCTCGAACTCATAGAGATCCTCCTGACTCTGCCTCCCGAGTGCTGGGATTAAAGGCGTGCGCCACCACCGCCTGGCGAGCCTGGTTCTTGAGTGTAAACTTTTTAGATGACGATGTCCTGTTGCAATATCAAAAGATTAGATAGACCTGTAGGCAAAGAAGGAGGACCCCAGAGGAGCATCACAGAAGAGGGGGGCAGAAAGATTCAAAGTGCTAGAGGAACAGGAAGCTTGCAGTGAGATTGCATCTCCTAGAAATGTCAGCAAAGTTATACCCATGAAGTCTCATCAACATGGCTACCTAACATGATCTAAACAAGGATGACACCAATAGACACACTAACATGGAAAGGGAAATATCATGAGCCTCAATTCTAGACAAGGAATTACAGGTTAACTAAGGAATGCTGAGAGCAGGAAAAATAGTCTTCACCAGGGAAGAGCCTCCCACTGGTTGTATAATACCAAGTAGTCAGCCCTGAAATCATATACCTGCAACTGCTGTGGGATGTCTTTCTGTATGCTGTGAATATGTGTTGCTCCCATTGTTTAATAAATAAAGCTGCATTGGCCTATGGTAGGGCAGGATGGAGCCAGGTGGGAAATCCAAGAGAGATAGAGAGAGAGAAGAAAGGTGGAGTCAGGGAGACACTGCGAGCTGCCGCCAGGAGAAGCAAGATGTGATGGGATAGGTAATGCCATGAAGCCACACGGCAAAACATAGATTAATAGGAATGGGTTGAGTTAAGTTGTAAGAGCTAGCCCGCAAGAAGCATGAGCCATAGGCCATACAGTTTGTAATTAACATAAGCCTCTGTATGTTTACTTGGGACTGAGTCGCTGTGGGATCGGATGGGACACAGGAAAAAGCTCAGTCCCAAGTAAACACACAGAGGCTTATATCAATTACAAACTGTGTGGTCTATGGCTCAGGCTTCTCGCTATCTAGCTCTTTCATCTTAAAAAAATCAACCCATTTCTGTCAATCTATATGTTGCCATGTGGCCATGGCGTTACTGGTCTGCTGGCATCTTGTTGCTCCTTGGGTGGCGAGCTGGTGTCTCTCCTCTTCCCACTTGTCTCTTTCCTGTCTCTCTGCTTGGATTTCCCACCTGCCTCTAAGCTGCCTTGTCATAGGCCAATGCAGCCTATGTACAGAAAGACATCCTACAGCATACAACTAACATTATACAGGCTGAGCAGATTATGTTTTTATAGTTATGAATAAATAAATAAATATGTAACAACAACTAAAGAATAAGAAGCCATGAATTTGACAGAGAACAAGGTAGGTACATGGAAAGGTTTGGAGAGTAGAAAGGGAATGGAGAATGATGTAATTATATTTTAATTTCAAATAAATTAGATTAAAAAGAAAAAGACCCTGGAGCTATTGAATTCAAATGTTTCCAGATATGGGCATCAAAGTGGTACTGCTCACTGATTTATAGAAAGTGAGTAAAATGGACTGAGGTTTGGAAGCTCAGGACCTGAATCATAAGTGCCCTCTTTTTTTTTTTTTGAGGTCCTGTCTTTTTTGCTCTTCTCTGTTGTTGAAATGTGATATGGATTTTTATTTTTAGAGGGTGGCTAGGACAACAGATGATGATCAGATTTGTTTTAATATCCGTTGTTGCCGAAAGGATGGTAATTCTCTGTTTTCTGATTTTTTTTGTGTGTGTATGGGAAAATTTATTGGTCCAATAAATAATCTCTAATCCTTGTAAAGGCAAGGAAATTTTGTCTCTTTATAAAATTTCTTTGTGGTATTACCATTCTATGTCACTGTGGTTTCTAACATCAGATGTCTGTCTGTCCATCCATACAAATGTATGTTCTGGTTGGTTACCATCCTATGTCACTGTGATTTCTAACATCAGATGTCTGTCTG
>CABHPP010100568.1:13426-25889 GCA_902168425.1 Peromyscus attwateri
TCACTGTGATTTCTAACATCAGATGTCTGTCTGTCCATATGAATGTATGTACTGGTTGGCTACCATCCCATGTCACCGTGATTTCTAACATCAGATGTCTGTCTGTCCATATAAATGTATGTACTGGTTGGCTACCATCCCATGTCACTGTGATTTCTAACATCAGACATCTGTCCGTCCATATGAATGTATGTACTGGTTGGCTGACTACTGTTGTTTGAGTTGACATTTCCCAAGCATAACCCAAGTACCAAGCATTCAACCAGGACCTGGGGTATGCACACAAAAAAGATGAAGAAATCACCTCTTGTATGTCCCCTCTCCTCTACTCCTCCAACCACTCCTCCAGGTTTCAGGATTAACTGTCTTGCTTTTGGTCTCCTTCCACATGACAGAGGATCAGCTACTAGATTTGTCCCTTCTGGACAACCTTCAGTTTACTTAAGCATTTCTAGGTCCTGAAATTGCACTGTAGGCTGAGCAGTGCGGTTACATAAGGACCCTTTCCTCCACTCTCATTCTGATTATATTCTAATCAATACATCTAGAGAATCATTCTTTTTGGCAGCTGTAACATGCTATTAATGCCATTAACTGCTTACACTGTGTTTTTGATATGGCATTCAATGTGTGTACTAGTTTATTTGATCCTTTTGGCAGTCTTGAGAGTAAATTCTATCATTCTATAGAAGAGGAAACAGAGACAGAGGGAGGTAAGTGATATAGGTCTGACCCTTAGGAGAAGAGTTTTAAGGATAGAAAAGAATTTGTGAAAAGTCCTGAAAGTGTTTATCTTAGGCCCCACAATGAGGATGGGGTACTCTAAAAATGGGGAGAGGAACATCTGTAGATACCAGAGCAGTGAAGAAGATCCAGGCAGCAGAGCATGGAGAGAGAAGACCAGGATCCAGGTAGATTGGACCTGAGGCTGCCAAAGGACTTCCATGGTTGAGGTTTGGCCCAGAAGCACCAAAAGCTGTCTAACCCACAGAGCCTGTGATGGGTGAACAGGCATCTTGTGTGCTGCTGTATGGACAGAGACAATGACCAAAGATGCCATCCAAATGCTTCCCCTGCGTTAGACCCGCTTCCTGCGAGAGGAGCTCTCAGGGTCATGTTCCAGATGGCTGTAGTGGTGACCCTGGGGTTTCTAGTGCCACAGCATACGGCACAGAAGGGAAGAAGGGAGGAGAGGAGGAGCAGAAGAAAAGAAGAAAGAGTTTCAAGAAAGGGAGTGTGGCCGTGCTAGCAAGTGCCAGAAGTCTAGCCTGACCCCTTTACAGTGCTTCTTTCTCCTGGTTCCCACCCGTCCCTCAAGGAAGGAAGCAGCCTCAGCTGTTTTATTGCCCAAGTGAGTGAGCACAGGGCTGCCTGCAGATGGTCATGAGGAGCTCGAAGATCATTAGCTGGGTGATTTATGGCAGGTCGAAGCACAGCAATTTTGTGCCTATCACTGAAGCCTTTGAATCCTGTGATGAATGAGAAGCCAGGTAGAGTAAAGGAAACGGGGAGTTCTGGGAGCAGCATGGCCAGGAGACAGAGCCCCGCTTGGGGCACAGGATCGAGTTGTTTTCATCTTGGCTCTACACTCTTAGCTAGGCCCTTGGATCAGGGCAGGCTGCTTCTGTTTGGACCTCAGTTTTCCAGTCCACGACATGAAGGAGACTGAGTGAGAAGATACTCCTTGGGGGCTTGTCACTAGTGTCCTATGCTTAGACCATCCTGACTTCCTGATCATTAGCACTTAGCATGGCCCGGATGCTGTACAGCACATGCATTATCTCTGCCGGAAGAGCCACAGCAGGGCTTGGCATTTGCATCCCCTGGATTGCTTCCTTAGCTTCTGCTGAGTCCTGAATGGAGACCCTGGACCCCTAGCACCTTTCATGATGATGCCATTGCAGCTCTCCTCTCCATAACCACAACTCCCTGGTCTCCTTCTTCTTGGGTTTGACTGAGAAATGGTTCAGAGTCTTCAAAACATCTGTAGTAGTAAAACCCGACTTCTACAGTCAAGGCATGCAAGAGACAGAGACCCAGCTTCATGATGAGAGGAAAGCTTTCGTTTTCCACTTTGAGTCAGTGAATTTCAAGCATTCTCTTATGTTTAAACAAAGGCAGGGTGTAGCAAAACGCACAATTCACAAACTTCAGACCTTTTTGGTGCATTGATACAGGGTCTCTGTAGCCCTGGCTGACTTAGATCTCACTATGTAGCCTATGCTGGCCTCAGACTTGATGTCTCAATTTTCCTGCGTCCACTTCTCAAGGACTGTGATCCAGGTATAAGCTACCACACTTAGATGCCATTTATGTAAACTTTTAAGCTAATATTGGACATTTCAAAGCCATGCCATTTTTCTAGAAGCCTCATTTGGGCTATTTATTTGGTCTCCTTCCCTTTTAGATCCTGAAAAGCCCCCTTTTGCCTCCATTTCCCCTCCTAGCCAGGCCATATACATGGCTCCTGAGAACTTCCAAACACTGTAAGAAGTAAGAACCCTCTCTCTGGCTATGGAGCCTCAGTACACAAAGGACAAATGAAATTCTTTAGATCCAAGGTGGATCAGGATGGTGCAGGGTAGAGGAGGGAAGAGATATCAAGACTGGAGAAGAAAGGGTTGAGCTGTGGGAGTGATGAAAGAGATGCTGGGATCCAAGCAACCAAAATAATAACCCTTTGGCAAGACAATTTCCCCCTGCAGGCTCTCATGCCCGTGTGCACAACTCTGCTAGGGGGACACAGGATGGGCCTTACTGCAAAATGTTTAGTAAGGTACCAAACCTGGATGATTGCACTTGGAGATGATACCAAATGGGCTGTTGACAAGAAGATGCTAGAAGCTGGCCTAGATGCCTGATGGAAGCGAAAAATGTCCTGACTACAGGGCCACTAGAATGATGTACTATTGTTGATCTGACGGAAGCGGGCTGGAATGATAGCTCAGTTGGTAAAGTGCTTGCCTTGAAAGCATGAGGACCTGAGTCCAACCTCCAGAACTCATGTAGAAAAATCTGGGCATGGCGGCACACGCTTGTCATGCCAGCACTAGGGAGGGGGAGACAGGTGGATTCCTGAACCTTGCTAGCCTACTTGGAGAGTTCTAAGCCAATGAGACAGCCTACCTCAAAAACACCCAAAGTGGGTTACATCTGAATAACAACGGCCAAGGTTGTCCTCTGACCTCTTCATGAATATGCACAGGTGCACCTGCACACACACACACACACACACACACACACACACACACACACACACACGATATGGTTTTAATGCCTTTCAGGTATACGGCCCTCGGAATCTAAGGGAGCAAGGGTTACCATACTCACTTAAGGATTACAACCTGAACCCAGAAGGAGCAGGACAAGCCAGGGCTCTGTGAAGAGAGGTGGTGCAGTCTACTTCAAAGCAGGAGGCACAGCCCAGAAGAGAACTTTGACACACACCCAGGCTGTGCTGAGCAGTGTCACCGGTGTCCTGCTGGCTGGGAGTGAAGATGCTTTTGACCCTGAAGAGCCTCTGGTGCTCTCAGGTGTGTTGTTGCGAGCCCATAGCCCTGGTGCTTGCAATTCATACACAGTAGGGGCTCTGGGAACATCTGTTTCTCTCCCCACCCCCGTGGTCATTCCCTCCATGTGCAGTGAGGATTGTGTGTGCGTGTGTCTTAGCTTCATTTCTCTCTCAGAGCTCCAACAACATCCTGTAGTCCTCCTGTTCTATGTGGCCTCTCCCAGCAGCTGCCCAGCATCCTTAAACCGTCCTTCCTCACACCCGTGCCCACTGTCAGCATATCCCTCTGGCCTCCTTCCAACAATCTGTGATCGTGGGGCCTCCTGTCAAAGACAGTGCTTCATCAAGAGGTGATTTTTTTTTTCTGCTCCTCAGCTGGGACAAGCTGTTTCCAGCTTGCAAAGAGACCCTTCACTTCCAGTTCTTCATTTGTTCCAGGATAAAACTAAGTATTTCTGGACCACCCAAAGCTCAAGCTGTGTTGGAAGAGGCCCTGGAAATGTTCTTGGCTCTGGCTGCCACTTTACGGGGAGGAGAAGCCGGCGGCAGCAGCCACAGTGGGTAATGCCTGGGAAGAGCACAAGCTTTGGAGCCAGGCCAACGCTGTTGGGATCCAGGATCTGACTAGTGGTTTGCCTTGGACACATGGGTCCCTGGGCATCTATCCCTGTCTACATTGTGGGAATGGCATAGTCATCTCAACAGGTTCTTGAGGGAGCTGAAGGAAATGATGTGTGTACATACAGGCTCTCAGCTCTTTGTAACCTTTGGAAAGATGCACAGGTGAAGTACATTACTGGGACAAAAACACTTCGATTCAGTGGCCATGCATGGAGACAGAGTCCGGATGACAGGCAAGAGGGAGATTTCCTTTGAGTTCTGATGTGGAGGTCCACTATCCCTCCCTCCTTGACTTTTCTCCATCAGTCTCCAATGCACCGCCCTCCTTTTGCTTTGCTGTGCATCTTGAGAGCCCATTTTCTGGTCCCACTGATTTCATCTTGTCTTTCCTTGATGCTTAGGGCTTGAATAAGGCTCATGCTGGTCCCTTTTGTAGCTGGAGTAGAGGCAGAGGTGGAGCACTGAGGAGATTTGCCATTGTTGATGAGTGAAACATCTACGAAACAAACTTTTTAAGAATTACTTTTTTGTTCTTTGACAATTTCACACATATTCGTACAATTTCATGCCTGCATATAATGCATTTAGTCATTTCCCCACCTCCTTACCTGACCTAGCCTCCTTCCCTGTCCATTGAATTACTTCTTCCCAACAAGCCCCCTCCTACATTCGTGTTCATGTCTGTTTTCTTGTGTGTGTCACCTAATGAGTTTAATTAGGGTTGTCTGCAGGAGCATAGGCGGGGGTTATTTACTGAAGAAAGTGGTCCCACCATTGAAGAAAGAGAAAACACACTGATCACACCCCAAGAAACTATTAACTGCCAGTTGTGCCTCACTAAGGGGTGGGGCCCTATGAGCCCTTTCCCCTTCCACAATGAAATATTGATCGGCTGAATCTCATGCCACTCTTGTGTGGTACAGGACAAATTTATCTATATATCTATAACTACATCTATATACACATTTGTTGACATTAACCATCTCTTAGGGCATAATCACAGTATGTCAACTTTGAAAGCATCTTCCCAGAGAAAGAGTAAGAAGGCTTCTTTCACAGTCCCCAGTACAGTGCTCAGTACCCAACATTCACCCACCATCATTGCTGTTGGTAGCAACTATGAGGAGAGTGGTATCCACAATGAATTGCGATAGGTTCTGAACATCTCTAGCACCCTGAGTAGAGTGAGGGAGCAGTGAGCTGGTGTGCTGCTGACAGGTGGAGAATGATGAGGTGAGCTATATCCACAAGACATGGTAATGGAAACTAAAGCATCATCTCTTGGGGGGCCATAGGGTGTCTCATCTTTTAGAGGGAACCTTGAAAAGCAGCTAGAAGACAGATCTTAGAAATGGAGAGTGGCCTGTGACATGTGAACAACATTAACCAAAGCTCAAGAGTTGGGTCTGTAATTGCTTGTCCTAGGGAGGAAAGACGTAGGATACTGGCCATCTTTCATGGAAAGAATGCTTCAGCTCTTGAGTACCGTCTGTGTACTTTTGTAGTTGGTACCTGCAATAATTATGTCTTGTTCCATTTCAGAGATGGAACAATTAGACCGTGAAAAGTTTGGCCACTTACACAAAGAAAGGAGCAATATAAACTGACATTTCACACGGCAGGTCCGGTGCTCTTTCTCCTCCATCATGTCTCAAAAGAGACATGTACAAAGGAAATAAGTCCATGTTCTTATGCAAGTTTGGGATAGTTTCCTAACTGTGACTTTGATAAGTTGTCGCAAACTTTGTAGATTATAACAACACAAACATCCTCTCATGTTTTGGAGGCCATAAGTCTGAAATAAACTGTAAGTGGCCGAGGTCAAGGTGTTTGTAGGGCTGCTTCCATGTGAAGCTCCCACCTCCAATTTCCTAGATGTGCCCACACTCCTTGGTTCTTAGCCCTACATCCCAGAACCTTTCTCATTCTACCCTGTTATCACATTGCCTTCTTCGGTCTCTGGCTGTGATCCGGTGTTTGCCCCTTACAAGGACCCTTGTGATTATATTGGACCTACCCAAGTAACCCGGCATACCTCCCCATGTTTTAATCTCACCCTCAGTGTTCTCTCCCAATATAAAACAACATTCACAGATTCTAGAGGCCAGGACACAGACATCTTTAAGAAGGCTTTATTCCGTTTATTACCATAGCTATGTTTTGAGTCAGTGTATTCTCCTCCCTGTTCAGTCTGGAGTCTTTGCTGTTCAGCATAGTTATTGCTTTAGAACAAAGAGGACCCCCTGGACTTGCAGCATGATGATTATTATGCACATTCATTGAGCGTTGCTGTTCATCTGGCACAGCTGCAAGTTAGCCCCTGGGACCTCACATATCATTCACATCTCTGATGCGATCAGCGCTATTAGCATCTGCATCTTTCAGGTGAGGGACCACAACACAGTCGAAGTAAACTGCCCCCAACTTTTAAGATGGAAGTCAAAGGTGGGAACCCTGGTTTTTTGGTCCCCACACTGGTGGCCTTCACTGAGAAGTCACTACCATGGTTGTGAACACCAGGAGGGTGGGCCATGAGTCTGATGCACCGAGCCAGCTGTCTGCTGTGGTGTTTATCCATGCCTGATTTCATTGGTTCTAAATGGACCCTCTGTGCTAATGAAAGCATAGAACACCAAACATCAAAGACTTGACAGTCTTTTCTGGTGAGAGAAAGGGGCTAGGAATGCTAGAGATAATGAATGTTATTTCCTAGTGACTGGGGTTTTGTTTGCCTCTTCAGTAGCAAGTTAATCTTTTTCTCTCTTACCAGAAATTCCCGTTTTTTCTGAGCATGTTGGTTCGTGGAGTGTCTGGAGGAAGGGGTGATGTCATAACTGTGACTGGATGTGGAAGCTGACACCTGGGCTCTGCCCTGCAATGCAGAGGGCAGTGAGAGTCCCTCTTCTCTTCTCTCTCATTCTTGGTTCTGCCAACTCCTTGCTTGGTGGTATGCATCCTCCCCTGGCCTCTTCCTTAGCTAGAGGCAGCTGTCAGGCCAACATTTGTTTACTTAGCTGCCTTCTGTCCCTAATTATTAGCCTTGGTGCTTATATGAAATCAGCCCTGGAGTTAGGGACTCTCACCTCCTTTTCTGCTTGGTAATATTATAGTCTCATTTGTTTCTGGGGCTCTCTGTTGGCTATCTATATGGATAAAAAGAGAGAATAAAATATGTTTCACCGCTGGACGTTGGTGGCGCACGCCTTTAATCCCAGCACTCGGGAGGCAGAGGCAGGCAGATCTCTGTGAGTTTGAGGCCAGCCTGGGCTACCAAGTGAGCTCCAGGAAAGGCGCAAAGCTACACAGAGAAACCCTGTCTCGAAAAAACAAAAAAACAAAACAAAAAAAATATGTTTCAACTTAGAACTACAGTTAAAGGCCCAAGTGAGCAAATGCTACAAGACTTTAGCTGTTTGTGAACACATTGGTGGTCTCATATGTGAGGCCATAGGAAGGGGTAAGAAAAACCTTTCACCTGAAATACCTTCTCAGAGGTGCTCTGAGAAGTCCCCTGGTCTCCCATGACAATGTTAACTAGCCTTTGTTACATAGATACACGTTTCCAGGGACTAAAGCTTGACGATGCTAGCTAATTACACGTCTTTCATTACTCCAAGTCTACAACCTATTAAGAAATTGGGAGAAGAGGCAGGTAATTAGATAATTGACTCAGTTACTGTTAAGCCTGCATGCTGGGTTGATAAACACTTTCAGCAAAGTGGTAGCTTACAAAATTAACATTAAAAAACCAGTAGCCTTCTTATATACCGAAGACTGAAAAATCAGTCAGGGAAATAATCCCATATGCAGTAGTCTAAATGCTCTTGGGATAAACCTAACCAAGGAACTGAAAGACCTATGCAATGAAAACTTCCAAACACCAAAGAAAGAAATCAAGAAAGGCACTAGAACATGGATAGGCCTCCCATCTCATGGCTGGTAGAATTAGTATGAAAATGGCTACCCTTCCAAAAGAAAATCTACAGATTCAATATAAAAAATATAAAAATTCCAACACAATTCTTTACAGAAATTGAAAAAAGTCTTAAAATTCATATGGGAGCACAAAAACCCCCCAATAGTCAAACAAACAAACAAATAAACAAACACATAAAAACTCAACAACAACAACAACAACACCCCTAAAAAACCCTGAACAATAAAAGTACTGCTGAGGGAATCACCATCCCTGATTTCAAGTTCTACTACAGAGCTATCATAATTAAAATAGCATGCTACTGGCATAAAAACAGACACACTGACCAATGCAATGGAACTGAGGACCCATATATGAGTCCACTTTCATACAGTCACTTGATTTTAACAAAGAGGCCAAAAATACACATTGGAGGAAAGAAAGCATCTTCAACAAATAGTGCTGGTCAAATTGGAAAGCTACATGTAAAATAATGAAACTGGACCCATATTTTTCAACCTGCACACAAATCAATTCCAAATGGATAAGAGATCTCCATGTTAGACCATAAATTCTGAAACTTCTAGAAGAAAGAGTAGGGAGCACACTTCATGATATAGGCTCAGCTAAGGACTTTCTGACTAGAACTCTGGACACCCAGGGAACTGGAACAATAATTGATAAGTGGGACTCATGAAATTAAAGTTTGTATTGCAAAGAAAGTGTTCATTGGCTAAAGAGGAAGCCTAAGGAATTAAAAAAAATGCTCTGCTAGCTATACTTCTGACAGAGTATTGGTTTGTAGACTATACAAAAAATCAAAAAAACAAAAAACAAAAAACTCAAAAGCTAAACACCAAGAAAGGAAAACCAAGCAATTAACCATGGGTTATGAATCTGAACAGAGAGTTCTCAGAAGAAATACAGTGGCTAAGAAATAATTTTAAAAGTGTTCATCATCCTAAGCCATCAGGGAAACAAATATTTAAAGTACTTTGAGATTTCATCGTACCACAAACAGAATAAATAAGATTGAGAAAGCAAATAAATAAGATTGAGAAAGCAAAAGTCTACTTCTGTGGGATGGTCTTTCTGTATGCTGTGAATATGTGTGGCTCTCATTGGTTGATAAATAAAGCTATTTCGGCCAATAGCAAGGTAGAATAGGGTTAGTCGGTAGATTCAAACTGAAGATGGAGATGAAGAAGGGTGGAGTGGAGAGATGACAACCAGCCACCAAGGAAACAAGACATGTAAAAAAATGAGGTCACAAGCCATGCACCACATGGCAAAGCATAGATCAGAAATATGGGTTAAGTTAAATGTAAGAGCTAGCTAGTAATAAGCCTTAGCTATTGGCCAAGCATTTACAATTAATATAAGCCTCAGAATCATTATTTGGAAGTGGCTGCAGGATGGGGTGGGACAGAAAAAAGTCTCCGTTTGCACTACCAATGATGGTGAGGGTGGAGAGAATGGTGACCGTGCAACTGATGTAACCATTATGGAAACCGGTGTGGCGATTGTTTATAAAAACTGGGAATAGGTCTATCATATGACTTAGCCCAAACCCTCCTGTGTATGCATCAAAAGGACTCCTATTTCCTATGACAGAGACAACACACATCCATGTTGAGAGCTGCGAGAACATGGAAACAACCTAGATGTTCATAAACTGATGACTGGATAGTGAAAATGTGGTATGATAGGCAATGGGATTTTATTTAGTTATAAAGAAAAATAAAATTATAAAATCTGCAGGTCAGTGGATGGAACTGGAAGACATTAAACTGAGTGAGATAACCCAGACCTAGAAAGACAAATGTCACATGTTCTCAGTCATAAGTGGATCTTGGTGAGGATAAAAAGGAGTACCTGTGAAATCTAGGCTATAAGAGAGAGACCATTGATGGCGAGGAAGAAGACAGATCTTATGGGGGCTCAGGAGAACACAGGAGATATGAAGGGAGAAAGGCGAAATAAAGTGATTAAGTGGGGAGAGGGATGGGAGGCCAGGGCAGAGGAGGACATCGGTGTCTAACTGGAGTCACATTACATAGGGACTAATGCTCCTCCCCAAAGCCACAGGTTGTCAAATAAAAAACCCGGTGCCAGGTGTGAGATACTTCCCTTGAGAGGTTAGTCAGGAATGTTCTGGAGCCTCCCAGAACAATACAGTCCATTGTTCTTGGTTGTCCATAATAACTTGGTAAGACTCTATTTCTGAAGACACCTCACACGTTGGACACAAGATAAGTAGAAATCAAGTTGGTACTGATCAGGAAGCTTCCTCTCTGCTGGCTAGCTCTCATAGGACTGGAAGGTGCAATTCAGGTTATTGAGGCACAAAAGTTATTAACAGTTTTACAAACATGTGAACTACAGTAATGACTCCCATAGCTGCACTAGTGGTATGAATGTTACGGGGGTAATCAACCTGTCTCTCCCTACCCCTCTTCCCCTCCCTCCCCCCCTCTTTTTTTTTTGAGACAGAGTTTCTCTGTACTTTGGAGCCTGTCCTGGAACTTGCTCTGTAGATCAGGCTGGCCTTGAACTCACAGAGATCTGTCTGTCTTTGCCTTTGGAGTGCTGGGATTTAAAGCATGAGCCACCACCCCCTGGCCTAACCATTTTCTCATTGGCTTCAAAGCCTACTCCACAGGGAGAAACACATGCCTAGTACTGTAAGTCTGGCCAAGAACCTATGGTTGGGGAGCTCAAAGGGTGAACCTACAGATGTTTTTTTGCTAAATGGATATAGCATCAAACTGCCCTCTAGATTTGTATCTCTGTACCCATAGATTAGTGTAGCTCTCAGACCTCATTGGGGAAGCTTCTCTGTGCTGCGAATGGTAGTTAATGCAGAAACTCACGGCTGGTTAAAGATCAGAGAACCACTTTCTGAGGAGTGCTTAGCTATGAGTGGGGCATTTCTGTCACATTTCTTCCTCAGACTCAGAGACTATCACTAAAGAGGGGGTGGGAAGATTGTAAGAGTCAGAATTGGGGAGGGTCAGAGTGAAACTGTCTTCTGGACATGACAGGACTGCATTCAGGAACTTACAGAGGTTTGGTTGCCTGCAAAAGACCTGCACAGAATGGAACCAGTCAACATTCGAGCATGGGGGTGGTGGTTCATGAGACCCCACCCACATCTGTCTAGCTATCAGCAGGTGATGGCTTCTCAGGGAGAATCAATTTTCTTTAGAGGTTCGGTCTTTCCTGTGAATGGCCTCATACCCACGAACATATAGATAGCACAAATAGGACTCAGTGCGTTATAAAACAACAACAACAACAACAAAAAACAAAACAAAACAAAACAAAACAAAAACAGCTGCTAGGTGATGCCTGCACATGTCTTTAATTCAGCACTTGGGAGACACAGGCAGGTGGATCTATGAGTTTGAGGCCAGCCTGGTCTACAGAGTGAGTTTCAAGACAGCCAGGGCTACACAGAGAAACCCTGTCTCAAAAATCCAACCAACCAACCAACCAACCAACCAACCAACCAACCAACCAATAAAAAGAGGACATGAAATTGCAAGGGAGGGGTAGGATCTAGGAGGAGTGGGGGGACGAATATGCTCAAAATGTGTTATAAACATGTATGAAATTCCTAAAGAATTAATAAAGTATTATATTAAAAGGGGCTGCATAATGAAATAGGTATGCTGGACACTCATCCACCTGAGATCATATTGTGGGATGTCTGAACCTATCACCTTGGTGCAGAGATGGATTTGTTTCATACCAGCTTGCCTTCTTGTTACAAGATAGTTTGAGTCACATTTAGCCCACCCTTCATTCAGTGGTGGTCATGGCCCCTCTATTTCTTGGGAATATTTGAAATTCAGTTCTTGGTAAACGCGGGGATGATGAAGTAGCCAC
The DNA here is from genome assembly GCA_902168425.1 of Peromyscus attwateri. Taxonomy (NCBI): domain Eukaryota; kingdom Metazoa; phylum Chordata; class Mammalia; order Rodentia; family Cricetidae; genus Peromyscus; species Peromyscus attwateri. Next base: position 25,366 of record CABHPP010100568.1, read on the forward strand.
TGAGGAAAGAGTAGGGGGTGAAGGTAAATCTGGGTAAGGTCATTATATGGGTCTGAGCTGAGGGGCCACACAGACTTTCAAATCTTTGGGGTTGTGGGTTTGCCAACCTGAGCGATCTTGTATTCTGTGGTGATACCATTTATGTCCAGCAGGTGGCGACGTTGCTCCATGGAGGAGAGCTTTGGAAAGTGACTTGACCTGAAAAAAGGCTCTTTTATTTATTTATGTATCATCTATCACTATCTATCTATCTATCTATCTATCTATCTATCTATCTATCTATCTATCTATCTATCTATCTATCTATCTATCTATCTATCTATCTATCTATCTATCTATCTAAAATTCCTTTAAAAATGGTGAAAAGCCTTTGTGTAGTTCTAAGCTTTAGGTAATATTTAAAACAAATTTGAAAGAAATCAGAGCCTTCTCAAGCTTGCACTATTCTCAGGTCTCTGCTTGGTTCATTGGGGTCTGTTGCCCACCCTCAGACCTTTCCACTCCCTTTGTCTTGTTTCTTTCCT
>CABHPP010100568.1:25989-45723 GCA_902168425.1 Peromyscus attwateri
CCCTCTCTCCCTCTCTTTCTTCCTTCCCTGTGTGAACCTCACTTATTTCTTTAACACACGGACATTTAAAGTAGTGTGATTGAAATTAGGAAAGACTGCACTTGGCCTTGTTAACTGCGCAATCCCATCTCACAAAAAGGCAAGGGAAATTTAAAAGACCAGAAGGAAGTGTGTCCACATGAGCAGTGTGTCCACATGAGCAGTGTTTGCTGCTTTGGTATATGGGATTGTAAATGATTTTTTCTTTTTGTTTTGATTTATTTAAAAATTATTCTACATGAAAATTTTGTGAATTTTTAGTGAGGTTTAAATTTGTGTGAACCCCACGTCTCTTTTTTTCTGACCCCACTAATTCATATTTGTGTGTGTGTGTGTGTGTGTATGTGTGTGTGTGTGTGTGTGTGTAGTGTATGTGTGTGGTGTGTATGTTGAATCAGCATCTCACTTGGCAGCCCAGGCTAGCCTGGAACTTGAGATAACCTTTCCCTGCTTTGACTTCTTCAGAGTATTGGGGTCCCAGGCCTGAACCTGGCATTTTCTTTTTTAATATGGACTCTGTTTTGGTGGCGATCTCATCCTGTATAACTTCTGCCAAACACTCTCATGCCAAATGGCTCCAAACCACACTGGTGCCACAGACATCTTTGTTCCTCCTCAGGTCCGTTTACTGCATCCCTTTGGGACATCTCCTGGGTGTCACATAGGTTGCTTCACACCACATGTATCGTGGAGCTGAAGTGGGGAGCGGGGCAGCACTGTGGAGGAAGGGGAGGCTGCTTCGCTGCCCAGGGTTACTGTGCAAGCTCCAAGCAACACCTTTGAAGGTCTTCCTGTGACAGTGGGAGAGAACAAGCCAGTCTGTGCCTGAGGCACCTCAACCCCATGCTGATATGGGAAACATGGGTAGAGAGAAAGCAATGTTAGCCACTGCCTCTTCCCGCCATGGGTGTGCTGTTCCTGTATTCCAAATCTCTTACTGGGGACACTGGAGTCCCACCTTCAGAGCCGGAAGCCTCAGAGGCAGCCATGAGCACTTTCTGTTGCCTCCTGTCTTAATGTTCATTCCTTAATGTCGTGTGTCATGTCTCAGGTAAGTCTCTCCGCTGATTCCTCCATCCATGGCCTCTCTGTCTGTCGTCCTGATCAGAGCCCATCTCATCTTTTCCATAGAGTCCCTTCAGAGACTTCCTGGCCACTGTCTAGTCTCTGATTTTTCTCCCTTACCTCAGACAGGGTGTGGATCACACTTCCTCCTGGGCTCTGCTATATGCTGAGCGTAGGGAGCTGCTCAGAGTCTAGAAGACCTTGATAGAGAGAGAAATGACCGGGAATGCTAGAAGGAGATAAAGATCAGGAAAGATGGTGTACGTGGGTACAGGATTTATCATCCCAGAGACTCAGAAAGCTGAGGCAGGAGGATTGCACATTCAAAGTCAGCCTGAGGTGCAGCGCTTCAAGGCTCTAGGTGCAATTCTTGTTACTACTGACAGGGATGTGCGTGGGAGTTGACGGGGTGGGGGGAATGGGAAGAGGTGGCGGGGAGATGAAGGGGGAGAACAGGAATTAAGGGAGAGAGAGAAAACAAGAAATGTGGAAGGCAAATGAGAATTCAAAACCAGAGAACCAAAAGGTGATAGTGAGGGCCGTCACGGGACGAACCGTGGTGACGAGTGATGATCTGCCCTCTTTAGCCTTCACAGCGGTCAGAAGAATCCACTTTTCACATTAGGAAAGTAAGGGTCAGTTTGAGGAACTCACCCAGAACGACACGGTTTTGTGAACGCAGTTTGCGCCTTGCGGCATAGGGAACTTTTGTTCCTCAGGGTCTTGTCCACTAAGCCAGAGGCTCCCTTTCCTTTGGGGAACGGATGTGGCCCAGGAGGGCAGACCCTGTTCTGATGGTGCTAATGGAATACACTCTCCCCTGGTGTGGTTTCTGGTGTGAAGGAAACCTTTGCAGCACAGACCTGAAAGTTCCTGGAGCAGGAAAGAAGTGAAGATGGTTTAGCTGGGCTATACCGTCCCCTGCAGTCATCGCCCAACTTTTTTCTCAAGGCCCTTCAGTGGTGCATGTGGAATGGAGAAGACGTTTCTGAAGCACTTCATATCTCTGGTAGAGGCTCTTCTGGCAAGGTGTGGAGTTCTAGAACTCTGCATCCATCTGCTGCCAGATGCAAGGATTATAAGAGGTCCACATCGGGAGGGCAGGAGGAAGGCTACAAGAAAACCTCTGCTGAGAGGGCCATGCTAGGCTGGCCCTGCTCTTCGCTGGCCCTGGAAAAGTTGGCCTTGCCCTTCACGCTGGTCATTGCAGCAAAAGAGCTGGCCTGACCCTCATGGGAGAACCACCCCCATCCCGTGCCCCCCACTGGGGAGAGATGCTCCTGCCCCTCACCCTGGGTATGGGAGAGCTGGCCTTGATAGCATGGGCTTAGAAGAGCTGGCTCCATCTCTCACCTGAAGGGAGTGGCCCCAGTGGACCAGCTCAGTGACCACATCCAGGGCCTTGAGTTGGCCCACCCTAGCATCTACCCCATCTATGACCTGCTGGAGTGCGTGAAGGGACTTGTCCCTGGAATGATACTCGCAGAGGTGGCCTCGGGATATCTGAGAGGAGTGTCAGTGAGGGTCCACTGATGATGGTGTGCCAGAACCAGAGGCCTTAAACCAGACCAATGAATTCTTGCAAGGAACATTTGCTAGTAGAGAAGAGTGGACAAAAGGGTAGACTATGTGGCTCCCAATGCTACTAAGACAAATGAAGATTTTTGTTTTGTTTTTAATTTTTTAAAATTTCCTTTTGGGAAGACGCTGCAAGGGTGAAGGACAGATATGGGGGGACTAGAAAATGAGTGGAAGTGGGGTGCATGGTGTGAAATTCCTGAAGAATCAATAAAAACTACATTAAAAGAGATAAAAAGAAAAGAAAACCTCTGTTTTATTTTTCATTCAACAGACATGGACCCTAACTCTGCTGTTCAATAGTTCTGTGGTTTGAACAAAGACCTTAGGGCTTCTGTACCTCAGAGTCCCTGTCCCACAGCACACACCCCAATGCTCACCCCTGAGGATGCAGTGTTGGTAATTCCAAATGACTTAACTGCTTTTCCCGGTGGCCTGTGATCTCCTTGAGAGCCAGTATCTTTCTTCTCTGCTCTCTATTTATTTGACATAAGAGCAAAGAAACAGGACTGGGGCTCAGTGGGTAACATGTTCACCCTTGCGAAGGTGAGGACCTGAGTTGGGAACCCACGTAGAAAGTTGGGTGTGGGGTTATGATCTCAGCAGTGGCAAGATGGGTGGCGGTCCAGAGGCAGAGACAGATGAATCCCTGGCCAGCTAGCCTAGCAAACAAAGAAAAAAGGGAAAAGTTCCCAGTCAGTGAGTGGCCTGTCTCAAACAAAAGGTGGAAGGTACCAGAGGAATGACACCCTAGGTTATCCTCTGATTTCCACACACACCTGAACACGTGCACACCTGAACACACACATCTGAACACACACATGCACACACAGAGCAAAGAGCAAAAGAAACAACTGAGGTCCTGTGCACGAAGGGCTTCAGAGCTTTATTAAACATAAACATTTAACAGGTTAAACATTTTCTCATCTAGGATTCTGAAGATGAAGCCATTCATTCATTTTTGAGTCTGTCATTGCTTCCCCCCACTTTTCAGTGATCCCTTACTGTGTACCAGGCGATGTGTGAACAAGCAGGAGACTGAAGCACTAGTGGGAACATGTCCTTTGGGCAAATGCACACGTGCACAATTGCCAGCATCCACAAAGGAAGAACAGGGGCAATGGATGAATTTATTAGGAGGAAGGACGTAGTCCGGTTGCTAGAGATGGGCAGGGAAGACATTTCTGAGATGGGGACTATACAGCTGAGGCCTAGACAATGAGTAAAACGTGGTCAAACAGTCCAACAGGTCAGAGGTGGCACGCGGTGGGCTGTGCAAGGAAGAAAGCTGGTAGCGAGCATCGCAAGCCAAGTTTCTTCTAAGGCGGGTATGGCTTTGTTTCCACTTCCATGTGCTCCACTCAGGAGCGGCCTCGGATAAAAGAGGTCTGTAGCGTGCGCCCCAGGAGGAACCACAGAGCGAGCCTACTCCAGGGCCCTACTCCAGCTTGCAGGAGATTTAAAGTCCTTACAGAAGGGCAGCCACAGCAGTGTGACTGCAGTCAGGGTCCCCAAGGGGTCCAGGAAGAGGGAGGTCCCTGTCAAAGGTCTTGTGCAGGAGCTGGCAGTCACAAAGAGACTGCTGTTTCTCCATGGCCTGTCCTGTGCCCTGGCCCAGAGGCAACGGCATCCATCTGACCCTCCTGCTGAATTTGTGCTAAGACCCCCCCACTCTAAACTGCTTTAATGGCAGGAGGCGGCTGGGAACAGCTGGGAACTGTTGTTAGCTTCTGGCAAAGTCCTGGAATTTCTTCCTGTGAATCGTATCATACGCCCCTGAGCTGCTGGGGGCCCCTGACTTGACCTGGAGTTGAACCTAGCTGAAGGGTCTGGGGCTAGGAGTGGTCTCCTTGTCAGACCCAATGGCAGCATGAAATTGCACAATCCTTTCAAGGGCTCTGAGACTGTCTTTCCAGCCATCGAGAGGCCAAGTGTTCACAGTCCGTTCATGTTCCCCAAGGTCAGGCCATGTCAGGAGAGAGTGACCAGATATGGCAGTCACTTCTGTTCACCAACACCCCAAAGAGGTCTCTCTTCAGACAGTGGGTCTTTCTGGTGCAGATGGGGTAGAGAAGGGTCTGTCGCTGAAGATAAGAGCTGGGTGAGGCTCGTTGTTGTTTTCAAGGGCAGAGGCACAAAACATCCGTTAATGCAGTTTGTTCAAGGACATCTTTCACTCACAGAATTGAAGAGAAAGTGGTGACAACTGATGTCTGACCCCTTCTTTTAAGAAAAACACATGTTAGCTTCTTTTTTAAAAAAGTTAGCACACAAATAATGGGCTACATTACAGCATTTCACAAAAAAGTTAGCACACAAATAATGGGCTACATTACGGCATTTCCCACACTGCTTTTGTTGACCCTTCTCTCCCACTCTCCCCCCCATCTTCTTGCACCCCTCCTGCTGGCCCTTTGCCCCCCACTGGTAGCCCCCTTCTGCTTTCATGTCATATGTGTTATTTTCTCCCCTCCTCCTAAAGATTTTTTTCCTCTCTCATGGTCACACTCACGCCATATATATGCGTATTTCATATTCCATACAAATGCATTGAAGTCTAGCATCGGTATACGAGAGAAAATACACAGTATGGTTTTCTGAGCCTGGTTTGTGTTGTTTAATGATGATTTTCAGTTCCATCCCTTGACCTGCAAATACCATGCTCTCATTTATCTTCATGGTGGAATAAAATTCCAATGTGTACATGTATCACATTTTCTTCATCCCTTCATCTGTTGGTAGGTATCTAGGCTGGTTCCATTTCTTAGCTATTGTGAATAGTGCAGCTGTAAACACAAGTGTATAAATATCTCTGTGGTGGGATGCAGGGATCTTTGGGTATCTTTGGGCACCCAGGAGTGAGTGAAAAAAAAGGCCACAAGAAGAGAAGCTACTTCACTGAGATCACACAAAACTCGGAGCTCAAGTTCTGGGTAGAGTTTGGAGCTTCTTACAGAGCCCACTGCTTTTAACCCATGGGTTCCCACACGTCACCTCTCTGTCCTCAGATCTGTGTATTTATTTATTCATTGACTAAACCACCCACTCTTCACTCGTGCATTCTTTATATGTTTGTTCACCAGCATTTATTAGGAACACAAAGGTGCCTGACGGGTCCTCAAGGAAAGGATAACGCCATGGAGGAGACGCCATAAGTGCATAGTAGAGGTATGAGCTGAGTGGCATGGGGAAGAGAGACACAGGGCAGTGTCATGGGATGAATAGAGAATGCTGCCCAGGGAAAATGGCGTTGAGCCTTAAAAGAGGAAAAGGATTGAATTTGCTAATGGAACTAGGGTGTAGATGAAATTCTAAACGGTCTTATTAAATAAGCAACACAGAGCCAAATACAGAGTTAAAAGCCCAAGAGATCAGAGCACTAGAGAATAGACTTTAGCTTACCACTCGCTGCTGTTGCTTCCCCAGAGAGAGAAACTTTCTTCCTGTGACTTGTCTTTTTATTGCCTTTTTGTTCTGCCTTCTCATTGGCTCTAAACCCAACCACATGATTTCCTCATCACTGCCTGTCTATACAGACCTCCAGGTCTCTATAGTTGGTACTGGGATTAAATATAGTTGGTACTGGGATTAAAGATTCGGGTCACCATGCTTGGCTGTGTCCTTGACCACACAGAGACTCTGCCTGCCATGTGATCAGATTAAGGGAGTGTGCCACCACCACCAGACTTCTGCTAAATGACTCACTTTTAGCTCTGATCCCCAGGCAACTTAATTTATTAACATACAAATAAAATCACATTTCAGCACAAATAAAATATCACCACACTAGGGACCATTTGTCATTAGGCTTAAGCACTATACCGCTGTGGCAGGATCAAGGTAGGGCTGAAGTGAAAGGCTGCCATCAAAGAAAGACATGTGTCACAACAGTTGACTCTTCTACCAAAGCAGCCATACTGAATGTCTCTAGACGCCATCCTTGGACTGGGTGCAGTGGAGATGTCAGAAGGGACATTGGACTCCTTTCCTCAAGGGACTTGCCATTTACTGAGGGGACACAGCCCAGTATGAGACAACACGCTGAGGTAGAGGTCTGAGACCTGCCTTATTGCCTTGCTCTAGCATTCACTTGCCTGAAGCCTCAGGGTCTTGGCTGTTTTTCATCTGTGAACTAGTGAATGAAGCTAGACTCCCTTTCTTGTCTCAGAAAAAGGACAAGGCAGTATTCAGCCTTGAGTCTTCTTTTAGTTGTGAGACATGAAAACACTGTTTTGTTATCTGACACTGGGGGCATGCGTGTTAGTTACTAAGGGAGCCAGGCCCCGTTAGGAGCAAACTCATATGTCACATACTATTGAAATGTCTTATCCTTTCTGTTTTCAGCTAAAAACTTATCGTTCAGCTTGAACATTCCTGAGCGCGTCTTTTCCCCGTCCACCATCTTTATGTGCCAGACTGAGCATGCCTAGAGGTGTCCCTGCTCACCATCTTTATGAGGCAGGCTGAGCATGCCCAGAGATGTCCCTGCTCACCATCTTTATGTGCCAGACTGAGCATGCCCAGAGATGTCCCTGTCCACCATCTTTATGAGCCAGACTGAGCATGCTCAGAGGTGCTCCCGTTCACCATCATAATCTATACTGAGAATGTCCCCAAGTGTTCCTATCATTTTAACCTTTTAAACATGTACTCTGTGACCTTGAGCTAAGCATGTCCAAAAAAGTGTCTGCCGTCTTTCCTTCTTGAACCCTAACCTTAAACTGAGCATGCCCAGGAATGAATGCTCCTCTCAAGGGCTTTTTAATGTCAGTATCTGTAAAGTTCCCAAATAAAATCCTTAAATGTCCTTTTCTGGAGGAGGACATAGCTTACTTCACTTTGGAAATAACAACCATGTTCTCTTTGCCTATTGCCTCCCTCCACTCTGTGTCTAGACTGGGCTTGTTTTGGCTTTGTGCTCCCAAGATACACTGCATCTTGTTATCCAAGAGAGCTGCAGGAGAGTGGACAAATTCATACTCTTTGCCTCACATCCCCCTAGCCCTGCTCTATGCTTTTGGACGGGGTGGGTGGAGTTCAGATAGTTAACACACAAAGTCTCCTTTTGATTGGAAACATCCTCCATAAATCCAGAGGACTTCTTGAAGATTTCTAAATAGGAGAGTCTGGACAGTCTTAGGCTATATCCTGTGAGAACATGGCCCCCTTCCTTACCTTGTGTCCTACCTTCTCCCAAGGAACTCCCAGGGCTAGGAACTACTTTTCTGTGTGTATGCAGAAAGTGTTGAACACACATGTGATAGGCTGGTTTTAAATTTCTACGGTTGAATCAGCTCTTCCAGCATTCAGCCTTCCTATGATTTCTCTCCCACTTGCCAGCTGCCTTCCTATCTGTAGACTTGATCCCTGGTTCCTGAATATGTCATTATTCTCCTACTAGCCCCCCCCCCCCAGTTCCACTCTTTTTCCTTCTTCTTTACCTTCCTTCCTTCCCTCCCCTCCCTCCCTCCCTCCCCCTCTCTCTTTCTGTGACCCTTTAGTACAGTCCCTCGTGTTGTGACTTCCTAACCATAAAATTTAGTTGTTACTTTGTAACTTAATTTTGCTACTGTTATAAATTGTAATGTAATATCTGTGTTTTCTGATGGTCTTAGGTGACCCCAAGGAGTCATGACCCACACATTGAGAACCACTGGTCTAGACTATGCCCAAATCCATCATCCAGACCTGTTCAGGTATGTATCCTGGGCAGCTTCTTTAATTTCTCTGTACTCCAACTCTTTATCCATTCTCTGGAAGGGTACTTACTGCCTTGCACTTCGCAGCATCATTCCTCGGGCACAAGGAGGTGATCAAGTTCGGAACCTCAGTCTGCATAGAAAGCCCTCAATATATACTGCACATTCCAGAAACTTCCATCTCTGTTAATGGCCCCAAGCAGACTTTTTCTTCTTGTCTATGATTTCAGATGCTCTCGTCTGCAATGATCCCCGTTTTCTCTTGTGCTTATCCATAACCTTCTTGTCCTGCATGGCTGAGGACATTCAGAAACCACCAGGGCTTAGAGTCAAAGAAAGCTTCACTTGCTCCTTGGGGGACACTTCGTCTTCCTTCGTTTCAGCTCAGCTTTTTCATGAAGTGGAGCTATTTATTCAGACCTTGTGGCGTTTTAGAAAGAGGAATCCCCAAATTCTATCAGGTAGCAGGCACTTCAATAGAGGGTAGAGACAGTCAGGTTTAGTGTTGCTAATTGTCTTGCGGACCTCCCCCTTTGGATTCTTCTGGTAGTTATTGATTATACCTTTTATCTGCTCACCCATTGACCCTGCAGTACTTACTTGGTATTCTCTCTTTTCCTTTCTTTCTCCTCCTTTCTCTGCCCTCAACATTCCCCTCTCCATCCCTTTCTTCTCTTTTCCTTCCTTCATTTACCACTCTTCCCTCTTTCTCTCCTCGTCTCTCCCTTCCTTCTTCTCCCTCCTTCTTTCTCCCTCCCTTCTTCCTTCCTCATCTTCCTTCCTCCTTCCCTCTTTCCCTTCCCTTCTTAGGATGATTATTGGGATCTTATATCCACTTTGTGAAACATGCAAAGCACCCTCCTTATAGCTCATAACACCCTCCTTATAGCTCATAACACCCTGCTTATAACTGTTTCCCTGAGGGAAGCTCCCACACAGACATTCCATTTTGACCAAGTTCAGTGAACCCCTCCATGTTAGGGGTTTGTTGAGGCAATTCCAGTTTCCAGAAATTTATTGTCTATTTTTAAAAGATTTATCTATTTGTTTTTAATTATGTGTATGCATCTGTGTCCATGAGTGCTTGTGTACCCAGAGGTCAGAAGAAGGCATTGGATCCCCTGGAGCTGGAGTTCCAGGCAGTTGTGAGCTGCCCAGTGTAGGTGCTGGGACCTGAACTGCGGTCCTCTGCAAGAGCACAAAGTACTCTTAACTGCTAAGCCATCTCTTCAGCTTGAGACAGGCTCTTGCCATGTAGTTCAGGCTGGACTCAAACTCTTGGTCCTCCTGACTTTCTGTCCCAAGTCCTGCCCTTCACTAGTATTTCACTGTGGTGATTGACAGATAAATCTCTTATTGGTGTTTCTATTTGTGCATCTTTACCTCTGGATCACTTTGAACTTTACACAAATACCTGATCAACCAGTTGCGACACCAGCCTGAGGGTCTAGAGCTGGGTCAGGGCACATAAAGTCTCAGTTTTAGAAGCAACTTGGGGGCCACCATGTTCTCTCTCCACCCCCTTTTCTTCTCTGTGAAAACATGTGCCTTGCCATTGTGTTCTGGGAACTATCTCAACGGTCCTGTGCTCTGAACATTTCCTCAGTTAGATAAAGCCTGGGTGTTGGTGCTTGGGAAAGGAAAGGTACAGTGATGTGGAAGATCTGATTAGCATATGATTTCCTAGCAAGGACACCAGTTCTCATAGCAACGGCCTGGAAGCTAGGCTGCCTGGCTTCGGTGAAGACCACACCTTCTGCAGAGGCTCTGCTGGCTCTGCCTGGCATCCATTGCTGTCCTAGGTGTGGACCTTCTTCGGAATGTGGTGTTGTACCTGAAGAGAGGTTCTGGGGACCAAGACACTGACACCCCAAGGCCTGGGCAGTGGGGCTGGAAGCCCCAGGCTGTGGCTGCAGACACAACAGGCCTTAGATAAATGTCCAGAGTTGGAGATTCTCGTCTTGAATGTCAGTCGGTCTAACACCACTCACTGGTGATGCTGGTTATGTCCATTACTATGACCTCCATTTTCATGCTAGAAAGCTTTGCTTTACAAGTTTGTTAAGGTTGTTTTGAAAATGTCATCACAAATGCTTTCAATGTCCTGTCTCTCCAAAGAATCACATGCCTAGTCCCAAGCAGATGAACCAAGCAGTTCCGTGGGAAGGGATCTGGACCAACAGGGTGCTGCGCTGTGGCTCCTCCCTGTCATCCCTGCCATCGCCCATGTTTCCTAAGTGACAGCATGCACTCATGGCCCCCTCAACGCAGTGTGAGTACTCTGCACTGCTTACCCCCAACATTTAACATTTCGCTCCATGCCAGTGTTCAGGGGTGACGGTGATGGTACTGAACCATATGAGGCCATTGTGAGCAGTCAGAACGGACATTCATCAGTGTGTCCTGCTCGAACGGCAGCTCTGTTTTGCATAAGAATCAGCTGTGATCTTAGCCAATCTGACTGGCGTAAGGTGGTATCTCAGAGTTGTTTTGATTTGCATTTCCCTAATGATTAGGGATGTTGAGCAATTCCTTAAATGTCTTTCAGCCATTTGTGTTTCCTCTGCTGAGAATTCTCTGTTTAGTTCTATGGCCCATTTCTTAATTGGACTGTTGGGAATTTTGATGTTTAATTTCTTGAGTTCCCTATATATTCTGGATATCAGTCCTCTGTCAGATGTGGGGTTGGTGAAGATCTTTTCCCATTCTGTGGGCTGTCGCTTTGCCTTGTTGACCGTATCCTTTGCTCTACAAAAGCTTTTCAGTTTCAAGAGGTCCCATTGATTGATTGTTTGTCTCAGTGTCTGAGCTACTGGTGTTATACCTAGGAAGTGATCTCCTATGCCAATGCGTTCAAGACTACTTCCTACTTTCTCTTCTAGCAGATTCAGAGTAGCTGGATTTATGTTGAGGTCTTTGATCCACTTGGACTTAAGTTTTGTGCATGGTGATAAATATGGATCTATTTGCAGCCTTCTGCATGTTGATATCCAGTTATGCCAGCACCATTTGTTGAAGATGCTTTCTTTTTTCCATTGTACACTTTTGGCTTCTTTGTCAAAAATTATATGTTCATAGGTGTGCGGATTAATGTCAGGGTCTTCAATTCGATTCCATTGGTCCACAAGTCGGTTTTTATGCCAGTACCAGGCTGTTTTTATTACTGTAGCTCTATAGTAGAGCTTGAAGTCAGGGATCGTGATGCCTCCAGAGGTTGTTTGATTGTACAGGATTCTTTTGGCTATCCTGGGTTTTTTGTTTTTCCATATGAAGTTGAGTATTATTCTTTCCAGGTCTGTGAAGAATTGTGTTGGTATTTTGATGGGGATTGCGTTGAATCTGTAGATAGCTTTTGGTAAAATTGCCATTTTTACTATGTTAGTCCTGCCTATCCATGAGCACGGGAGATCTTTCCATTTTCTGACATCTTCTTCAATTTCTTTTTTCAGGGACTTGAAGTTCTTGTCATATAGGTCCTTCACTTGCTTGGTTAATGTTATCCCAAGGTATTTTATGTCATTTGTGGCTATTGTAAAGGGTGACGTATCTTTGGCTTCCTTCTCAGCCTGTTTGTCAGTTGTATATAGGAGGGCTACTGATTTTTTTGAGGACACCTTGTGCTGGAGAGGATGTGGAGCTAGGGGAACTCTCCTCCACTGCTGGTGGGAATGCAAGCTGGTACAGCCACTGTGGAAATCAATATGGCGCTTTCTTAGAAAATTGGGAATCAATCTCCCCCAAGATCCAGCTATACCACTCTTGGGCATATACCCAAGGAATGCTCAATCATACCACAAGGGCACTTGCTCAGCTATGTTCATATCAGCATTATTTGTAATAGCCAGAACCTGGAAACAACCTAGATGCCCTTCAACCGAAGAATGGATAAATAAACTGTGGTACATATATACAATGGAATACTACTCAGCAGAGAAAAACAATGACATCATGAGGTTTGCAGGCAAATGGAGGGATCTAGAAAAAATCCTCCTGAGTGAGGTAACCCAGACTCAGAAAGACAAACATGGTATGTACCCACTCATAGGAGAATACTAGTTGTGGAACAAGGATGACTGGACAGCTACTCACAACACCAGGGAGGCTACCTGGATAATAGAACCCCAAGAAAGACACGGGGATCGCCCAATGACAGAGAAATGGATGAGATCTACATGAACAATCTGGACGTGAGTGGGGGTAACGAGGGGTGAGGGGTGAGAGAAAGAGAACTTGGGGAAGCAGGAGATCCCAACTGGATCAAGAACAGAGAGGGAACATAAGGAATGTTCATGATAAATGAAGACCACATGAGAACAGGAAGAAGCAAAGTGCTGGAGAGGCCCACAGAGGTCCACAGGGATGCCCCCACAATAAACTGCTGGCAATGGTCGAGAAATAGCCCGATTTGACCTACCCTGGTGATAAGATGGCCAAACACCCTAATTGTCGTGCTGGAAACCCCATCCAGTGACAGAGGGAACTAGATGCAGATATCCACAGTCAGGCCCTGGATGGAACTCCGGGAGTCCAATTGGTAAGAAGGAGGAGGGTTTATGTGAGCAAGAGTTGTTGGGACCAGAGATGGATGGAATACAGGGACAAATGGCCAAACGAATAGAAACACATGAACTGTGAACCAATGGCTGAGGGGCCCCCAACTGGATCAGGCCCTTTGAATGGGGGAGACAGTTGATTGGCTTGATCTGTTTAAGAGGCATACAGGCAGTTGGTCCGGGCCCTGTGCTCAGTACATGAACTGACTGTTTGAAACCTGGGGCTTAGTAGAGACCCTAGGCTCAGCCTGGGAGGAGGGGACTAGACCTGCCTGGGCTGAGTCCACCAGGTCGATCTCAATCCTCGGGGGAGTCTTTGCCCTTGAGGAGATGGAAATGGGGGGTGGGCCGGGGGGAGGGGGGCGGGACGGGAGGAGGGAGAAAGGGGGAATCTATGGCTGATATGTAAAGTTGAATTATATTGTAAAATAAAATAAATTCAAAAAAAAAAAAAAAAAAAAAAAAAAAAAAAAAAAAAAAGAATCAGCGGGGAGGTGCTTTAAACTCTGAGGTTCAATTCAGCTTTGCTCGGGGCCACATTTGGGGATATCATTTTGAAAAATGCCCATAGGTCATGTGTAGAAGCATATTCTTCAACAGGTGGCTGCAAACCCAGACACTCAAACAGGGGTGAGGGAATGGCCTTCAGAGGAAAGGGAACACCCAGGGGGGGCTGATGTGTGCTTTCAGCACAGTAAGGGCAAAAATAGCACGAGTGTTATGATGGAGCATGAGCTCTGGGGTGGTTTCCATGCTCAACATGATGTGACACTGGAGAGGTATTATTAGTTCCTAAGGATGTTTAAGCAGTGAGCATGAGCTCAGAGGCTTAAAAAAAGAACCAGAAGAAACATTCTCTCATAGAATAGGGGGGTCAGAATCGGCATCAAGCTGTGGGCAGGGCCACGTTGATTCAGAAGGCCCCGGAGGAGGGAATTCACCTTTACTTTGTTCAGCTTACAGAGGTCCTACATATTCCTGAACTTGCAGTTGGATCATATCTCTATCCCTGTCCACATGGAGAATTTTCCTCTTCTCTCTTTGTCACTTCCCAAAGTCTCTCGCACAAAGACATTTTCTAATGGATTTAGGGTCATTTAAAACACTCAGAGTAGCTGGGGCACTGGTGGTGTATGTCTTAATCCCAGCACTCAGGAGGCAGAGCAGATGGATCTCTGTGAGTTCCAGGACAGCCTAGTCTACAAAGTGAGCTCCAGGACAACCAGATCTACACAGAATTCCTGTCTTGAAAATAGCAACAACAACAAAACAGAACAAAAACCCACCACCACCACCACCACCACCACCACCACCACCACCACCACCACCACCAGCAGCAGCAGTAGCAACAACAACAAAAACCACCCAGAGAAACCTAATCTGAAGATCCTTAACACAATTATATCTGCAAAGACCCTGTTTACAAGTAAGGAAGGTCATATTCACTGGTTCTGAGGGTTAGACTATGGACCTGTCTTTTGGGCAGCCATCATTAAACCCAGTGTGGAGGTCAGGAAAACATGGAGGAAAGCAGCCAATGGCCTATTGGTAGGTGGCTAAGCTACGCCAATACTTCTCCTTTGGTTTGCCTGTTGCAAAGCCCAGTGGAATGTCTAGAGAGCGTATGGGGAAGGCAGTAGTCATTAGGGAGCAAGCGTGTGAGATGTGTCTTGCCTGTAGAGGGTGGTCATGGTCTGTCTGTTGGAGGGAACTAGTAATTCCCAGGCACAGCGCTTCTTGGGGGCTGTGAAGTAATCTGTATTCCTTGATATCTATAGTATAGTGTAGACAGTGTCAGAGAAGTAGAGGGGAATGTCTATAACAGTCTCATGTCCCTGTACTTTTGTAATGTCAATAGATTATAGTTAGTACTTTCTTATTTTCTCCAGCAAAGGCTCTTAGAGGAAGACACAGGTTCCTGCCTCCCTTCTTGCCCTAGTTACAAGCTATTTGAGGTTTTCCATTCAGTTGCCTTGCCTTGATTTCCTCTTCCACAAAGAGTGGCTAATAATAATCTCACTGTGGATCTCATAGGACGCGTCTGTGCTTTGCTGATTTAGAGTGGTCCTGTCTGAAGGAAGGATGAAATAAATTAAAAATTCTCCAAGCCCCTCGAAGCCCTAGGGTTTTAGGGAAAAAATTGAATCACATCTTATGTCCACAGCATCTAAGCATGTATTGTAACTGTGAGGGCAACATGAAACAGAGGACAATCATGCTTTTTTAGTTGGATTAGAGCAAGAAATAGTTTGCTTAAACTCCAATTAGAAGAACTTAAGTTAGACAAGAATCCCTTTGTGAGAACAGGGGATGTCTCTCATGGGAACAGGGTCTGAGACAGGCTTCTCAGAGGAGGGTGTGGGAAGCCAAAAGACAGGAGTGAGAGTGATGGGCTATTCTGATCTAAGGAAGACTTTTCAAGTCATTGCAACCATAAACCCCGCAACAAGCAGCGTAGCAATGAACAAACTCCACGTTATACGTGGTTTTTATTTACCCAGGGTCAGTAGCAGCCTGGAAGTTTTAAATGTAAAATTCCAGTAATAAACAATTTATAAGTTTTAAAGTACATCCGTTCTGAGTTGTATATCCTTTTTGTTTTTTGAGTGTGTGTGTGTGTGTGTGTGTATGTGTATGTGTGTCTCACAGAACACCTCTGAGTGTTGGTCCTCAGATGCTTTCTACCTTTTGTTTAAGACGAAGACTCTCCTTAGCCTGGAACTTCACCATATAGGCCAAAAAAACTGGCCCACATTTCACCATCGCTGGGATTAGGCATGCACCACCATATGAGTTCTTTGGGGTTATACTCAGGTTCTTACACTTGGGAGGCAAGTACTTTACCAACTGAATGATCCCTCAGCCCAGAGTGTAATGATACTTGCACCACCGACCCTGGAATTTGAATTATTACTTGGGGCAACATATCTATCCTACTCGGCCATTAGTGGTATATGCTACCCACCCATTAGTCACTCATTTGTTATCTAGATCCTCAAGTTGATTATTGAGGTCTTACACTGTTAGTATATGAGTCTCAGTGCTGTTTTCAGTCTCAGATAGCCTGGAAGTACTGGAGTATATCCTCTATGAATAAGGAAGTATTCTTGTACAACAGGACCTTGGACTCAATAAAACAGGCCAGACCGTTAAGCCGAACTCATTACTTGACAGTCACTCTGCTTTCTGTTTATCCACCTTGTTTAGAGCCTGGGATTTAGAGTCAGTCAATGCTGGGTTAAGTTTGTCTACTCTTACTTACCAGTCATTGACCTTGTTCAGGTTCTTCCTTCAACTCTCTGAGCACAGGTTCTTTGGCTGTCACAGTAACAGCGCCTCTCTCTTGAAGCTGCCTACAAGGACCAGATGAGTCAAATCAAGGCATGCAAAACGCCTTGCAAGGTCCTCGGCATGCACCAGGCTTTCAGCAACCGATGCGTATTTAAGAAACTCTGTCACTCTTGGGCACACCTTGTGCATAGTTTAGAAAAGTGCTAGGATGGAGCTAAAGGCTCCCTGTGCTGTTCAAGAAGTACTTCTTTTGAGGACAAATTGAACTTGATAGTTTTGCTCAAACAACGCTGTGAAGCAAGGGGCTGGTGGAATGTTAGAGTTCTCTTTGTGTGTGTGTGTGTGTGTGTGTGTGTGTGATTGTGGGTCTTGGGCAGGGTGTCGGAATGTCCCTGCCTCCTGACTTCCTCTCCTTGTTTTGGTGACTGCCCACAGGCATCTGAAACACCATTCAGAAGGCAGGAATTTGAGATCAGTTCCAAGCTGGAAGTGACTTTCATGTGACAGGCAGCACCACTCTGTGACTCTGTAACTAATTTTCCCTGCCTAGGCAGCTCTCCAAATTCCTGGGATGTGATCAATTGTCCAGACCACTTTAGGTCAGGGGCAGGGGGAAGCTATAAGCAGCTCACCCAGCATATGCCAAAACTGAGCTCCTAATTCAGGTTTTTCTTACTCATCCAGGCAGTCCTTTTTCTTGTAAGGAACACACAGACAAACATTCTATGTTGAAAGACATTTAAGGCAAATATTAGAGCTGGAACAGTCAGTGGTAAACATCCAGTGTATCTTTATCTAACGGAAATAAATGGGAAGGAACTGGACTGTCTTCAACATGCTAGTGTGGACACGTTTGAGCTATCTATTGCACTGGGATGGTCTTATATCAGGGATGTTGTTGTGTGAATCTGCATATTGGCTTCTAGCATTAGCTGGACTCCTAGTTCACAAAACCTTCTAGTAAGGTGCCTAACTTCTCAGGAAGTCAGTTTCTCTATTTCTAAAATTAGCTGAGTTCAGCACTTCCTTCCCTATTTATAATTATTTGAGGCATTTCAAAGTGTTAAAACTCACCACTGACGGGTCGTCAACAGAATTCTCAATGACCTCCCACGTTTGTGCAAAGCATAATTATTTTTTTTTGTTTTGTTTCAAGTTAGACTTGGCAGGGCAGATTATGATATCACAGTGTATATATAGATTAGGAAACTGAGGCTCAGATAAAACATGTCATGTAGCCATGGCTCTTTGGCTGGTGAACTGAGTAGGTGTGAATATAACCCAGATCTCCTGACATCTAGTTTAGTGTTCTTTTCAACCTTGACACTTAAGATTGTTGACAGGGTAAAAAGCCATATCTGACTATGTTTGACACTGTTGGTAAGGATGTAAATTAATATAGCCACTATGGAGAACAGTATGGACCTTCCTCAAGAAAAGAAAAACGAATCTATCATATGATCCAGCCACCGCGGATCCCGGTGAATATCCAATGGAAGTGAAGGAACTGGATGTTCAGATTTACTGAAAAATAACAGATGAATAGTTAAAGAACATGTAGGGTAGATACACAGCAAAGCATTATATAGACGTCAGGAAAGAGTGACATCCTGTCATTTCAGCAAGTGTATGGAACTGCGGCACATGAGGCAGGCCAGTCACAGAAAGACAAGTCCAGTATGTTCTCTCTCATGTGGGGAAGTCAGAAACGTCAATCTGAAAGCAGAATACAGATTGGCCCAGACCTGGAAGGGTGGGGACTGGATTGGTAAGGGTGGCTGTATTTGATCCGTGTATGCCATGTGATGTATGGGAAGATCACATCGAACCCCAGGAACAGGTGCAATTAATATATGCTAATCCATTGATGCTGAGGTGGTAACGTGCTTGGCACTCAAGCCCGAAGATCTGCAGTTGATCCCCAGCATCCACGTAAAAAGCTAGGCATGGTGGCATGTAATTGTCTTTCCTGCACCAGAAAGGCAAGGACAGCTGGCTGTTCCTGTGGCTGGTCTGCTCATCTAGCCAAATCGGCAAGATTCAGGCCTAAGTGAGGGAGCTGGTGTCAAAAAATACAATGAATGACCCCAGAGGACCAATACCTGTGGAAGACCTCTGGACTACACACACACACACACACACACACACACACACACACACACACACAAGTGCGCGCACACACACATTTTAAAAGTAAGTCAATAAAAAATAAAACAGACATCAAAATATATCTAATATTTAGAACACTCAACACAGATTCTGTTGCTGCCTTCAGACTTTTTTTTGAACCTACTTTATACTCAGGATAACCTTGAACTCTTGATTTTCATTCATCTGTATCTCTTGTGCTGTGATTTACAGGCACATGGCTCCATGTCCAGCTTCTTCAAATTGCTTTAACTGTTTGAAAATGGCATGTTCTATATTTAGCACAAATGCTGTCGCATAGGAACTCAGAATGATAGAAAGGTGTTTGTGACTTATTGCTACATGAAACAAATATTGCACGGTGGGATGTTTTGTATGGACCTGTTTCTGTCTAAAACTGAAACATCAGACCAATGAATGGGGGAAGAGGTTCATACAGGGGCTAACAGTGCCTGTTGAGGGGCTGGAGAGATGGCTCAGCGGTTAAGAGCACTGACTGCTCTTCTTAAAGAACCTGGGTTCAACTCCCAGGCCCTGTGTGGCAGCTGCCAACTATCAACTCCAGTTCCGGGGGAATCTGGCACCCTCATACAGACATACATGCAGGCAAAACACCAGTGCACCTAACATAGAAACAAATAAATAAAAAATGACAAGAAAAAAATGAATTAAAACCAAACCAAACCCCAGTGTCTGTTTCCCATTTTCTTTTTTTGGCTCCTGTTTTGACGAAAATGTTTAAATTGACTATAAGATGTGATAATTGCTTTAACAATGATCTTTCTTTTTAAGGGTATGAAGGGGATGGTCTGTTTTGGGATCTTGATTGACTAGCTTGTTTCCAGCTGTGTATTTAAGTAGACCCCTACATATTTTCAAAACAGACACACGCTGTGCATTCAGGAGTAATTGCTAGTTAACCTTCTTTGGTTAAGTAAGGTAGCCCCACTGAAACATTCAACAATTGTCAGTGGGATGGAAGAGGATGTTTCCAAGTGAATTTGGGGCAGGGACACCACATCGGCTCCAGGATTTTGCCTAAATCTGTTCTGAGCCAGCAGCATGGTGACACTCACCGGCGGGAAGCAGACGTGGGACTCAGGAGCTGGGCTGTAGGAGGGATGGGGATGGGGGCTTGCAAAGACACGGCACTTCCACTCTTCCATTCCAACAGGTGCGCCAGCCAACCAGGGAAGCTGGAACAATGTACAAAGAATGCCTGTTGCTCTTAGTCATTTGTGAGTGTGCCTCAGCTGCTGGGTACGTCCCTGGGCAGGATGCTGTCATGATTTGGCAGAGAACCCACAGTCCCTGGGTTTAGGACTTACAACACAGAAGATCCTGGTAGTTTTTTTTTTTTT
>CABHPP010100569.1:0-52255 GCA_902168425.1 Peromyscus attwateri
GTGTGTGTGTGTGTGTGTGTGTGTGTGTGTGTGTGTGTGCACGCGCGCGCGTGCACGCGCACCAGTGTGCATATTAAAAAGAAGTACAAGACATATACAGCAGTAACAATTTCAGATTTCATAGCCCTAAGAATCTAACCCTGTGAACATCTCTTGCACATACCCTGGTACATTTATGTCTCATTTGTTTGGGGGTGGCGTAGCTCTTCTCATGGATTAGACTATATAGCAAAGATTGCATAGGATTTTCAGTTCTCTGGTTTGAATTTACTCAAGGTGCAATTTTCAGTTTGTCTTTTAAAAACCTGTGGTCTTTGTTTAGAATTCGCTAAGTTTCAGGAGTGCCCTTCTAGCTTCCATACTCTCAGAAACATGCTTGCTGCCAGCCCTTAGCACCAGAGGCTTGCAATGACTCGTATCCTGCTGCAGGGCTCCTCTCCTCTTCCGTTTGCAATACATTCTCATCTCCTAACAATAACTTCTGTGTTTTACTATTGAGTAAGAATGGCCACTTGAGGTTTATATCCATTTATTTTGGCAAGAAGAAATCTAAGAGATAAGCCTGTTACAGAGATGTATGGTTCGGTCTGCACGCCTGTGAAAAACTGAGTATTTTACCTGTGAATGTTTTCATAATGATACTCATAGAATAAAAGCAAGAATAGGTCAGAGTGAGCCAACAATTTTTGTTCACAGGAAAAGAAAATATAAAAAATCTGAGTCAAGTCTGTGAGCTTTTAGGTACACATCTCTGTGGTGGTATTGTGTTGGCTTCTGGTGTATTGCAAAACTGCTATTCAGTGAGATTTGTTTGAGTGACTCAATGAATGAAGGAAGGAATAAGTGAATAAATGAACTGGCAAGTTGGAAGTGTTAAAGGAAGTGCTTTGTTCTACTGTCTTGACCTGATTCTGTCTATTATTAGGAAAATATATGTGTCCTGAGGAACAATCGTAAATATAATTTCTTAGTTACACATTTCAGTTTAGAGTCATTTTCAATTTATGTAGAATGTTAAAAAGATAGTCCAGAGTGCTCTCTGCACACTCAACTTCTCTGTTGTCATAATCTTACTTTGCTGTTGTACCTTTGTCACAAGAAGTGAACCAGCATTGATCATCACTATTAACTTGTAGGAGACCAGCTCCTACTATTTTATGACAGGGAACTCTTGAGAAGGATAGAGCATTAGGTATTTAGATTGAAGGATAGAGGGGAGATAAACATATAGAAACAAGGGATAGCCTCCGGAGGTCCTGGATCATTATTCACTGGCCCCTTCTGTCTCTTCTAAACAGCTATTTATAGGAATGCCAAGGGGTGGAGCAAAGACCTCTCCCTAGCTCAGCCGAGTGTAGACCCTTCCAGTCACCTAGAAACCATGTACATGGACAAGCAGTCCTTTAATGCAGCCCTGCTAGGTAAAACAAGGTCAGATTTCACTAGGAAACCTTTGAGGGCCTCCACATTAACTAAACTCTTAATGTGCAAATCCTTCGACTGTAGACCAAGTGTGACAAGATCCTGCCCAGTGGCTCCTCATTTGAGTCTTCTCTCCTAGGCAGGTCACAACAAGCTTCATTCTCTACTTTATTGTAAAGAATCACAGCTCTACCAAATGTGTGAAGAGCAATAATCTAAAATGCATTTTGGCAATCAGCACCATCCAACTACTAAATCTGGTAATAATTACAGCAGGCATTGATCATTGTCTTTTACTAGTCTTTATATCTGAATTAGTCTGAGAGGAGAAGTAACCTTGACTACTGCCAGTAAAAAGCATTAGCAACTGTAAAGGTTTCTGCCACATTCTGACAAACACAGCAAAGATTTTTTTCTTTCTATACTCTAGAAGATAAGCCATTTTATTCATGCAAATTTTTGTAGAATAGAATGACTTTTCATTCTTTGTGAGAACACAATTTAGTGAACTAATCCTGTACAAAAAATACATTAAATTAAATTATCTGTACTGAAAACTATCCTTTACGTGTGGCCTGTTCTTCAGGGAATACAAAGTTTGTTTGGTAAAGGCATATATACTTGGCAGACAATATTCAAGAAAAAACACAAAATTATCAATAAAAATCAAGCATGAAAATGATTGTCTGGAATGGAGACTATGCCCCAGTATTCAGCATATGGGTCTCACATTCATTGATGTTCCTCACAGTAGCCCTCACATGGTCTTCTGAAATACTTGAATCATTCCAAGTGGTCCTCAAAGCTTCCTAATACACTACTGAAAGGAAAATGAAACAAGAATGTGTCATAAAGCTACTGAACACATTCAGCCTCTTGATTAAGAATCAGAATTTGCATCAATAAATATTTATAATTGAGTCATGTGGGTAGGTGTATGTGAGTACAGCATAAATGACATTGGGAATTATACACACAATAATTCTGAACTGTCATATCTATGTGAAGGACCATATTGTATATGCTTATGCATAATGCATGTTTATTTAAATTACATTTGATGTGGCTACTTTGATTGTTATCATTACTGACTGATGAACAAATACATTTCCTTCTTCCATTTTAGTGCATGAATAATTTTTTTCTGCGTCAATCAGACAAGACAGCTACTAAAATCCACAAAGGAAATACTAAGCTTCACAAATGTTTAATTAAAAATATTTTGGTGTGAAATAAACACAAATACAAAAAATAAATGAAAAATACATTGAGAATAATTTTTAACTTACACCTCAATATTCTAATGTCCTAAGTTTTAATTATTTTTCTAAAATAATAGAAAAAATTCAAACCACCCAATTAAATGGAAAGAAGCTATGACTGACGACACAATCAAATTTGTAATCAAGGAAGAACTTACACTAAAAATATCGAAGCTAACCTTGGAATGATATATTTACTGAGTAGTGCTAATCTGTTCATAGTTCAGCGTATTTGCCTCTCTTTGACTATGGGAAGGGGGAGGGGCAGTGATCCGCGTCTAAGTGATACAGTATGACAGAGGAGATGGAATGATTGTGTCACAGCATATGTAGCTCCATTTTACCAGCCAAAAGCCCCTAGAGACATTACTGGGTAGCTCAACAAATTAAAAAGTCATTCTAGAAATTTTTTTATGTCAAGAAACAATGGGCAGTCTATAGTGACTAAGATGTGCTTTAATTTACAGCCAGAAATAGGTGAGGGAAATTGGCTGCATAACAACCTGTGTGAGATTGGAGAGTAATTCTTCTCCTCCCATCAGCCCTGCAAATGAGAACACAGTCCAGCTGAAACCCTGGTTACAACCTTGCAGAAAAACCAGGGAAGCTGTGCTCAGAATCCTTATCATGAAACTGTGTTTTGATGAATTTTTGTTATCAGTGTTTTAAGTTTGTGTCTGTTTGCTAGACAGAAATAGACAATTAGCACATAATTTTTTATTAAAGTAAATCAATAATAGTAATAAACTTTGTAGAGGTGATTTTTAAATTGTTTTCCAGTTCAATATTACCAAAAGCCTGTATAACTTACCTGTGTTTTGGCCTTGTATAATGGTTTGGCAACTCAGATTCACTTTCTTGGAATATCCTTCAGCAAGAGATTTGACAGCCTTTGTTTCCATTGCCAAAAGTCTTGCATTCTGGATAATATTTCTAGGCATATGGTCTTTCTGTCAACCTAACCGCCTTTTCCTTATTGCCATAGATTTCATGCCAAAACCAAGGTTCATAAAATCACCTAAACGCTTTGATCAATTTTAATTACAATAAACCTATTGATATGAAACTAAATACCATTCCTAACAGCAAGCACACTGCCAAGAAATCAGCAAATCTAGAGGAAGTGGCTTCCAAAACCAAGTCCATAGACAGCTTTGCCAGTCAGCCTCTGCCCCGGGTGCCTCTTCCTGTGTCATATGTTCTGTGCATCCTTTCACACCCCAGTTCTATCCATTCTTATCAGACTGGCATTGCTTTACCATTGCATGTTTTCTGCTAGCTGTCAAGTTCTTCTGAATTTTTTAAGTAAACTGAAAGAATTTAATTGTAACGTTACTACTGCATCAGAAACATGCAAATAGAAATATATAGGAAGGAAGAATAAAGGAGAAACAAGTTGAAGACTGGTTATTCACAAGACTATTAGTTTGGCTCTAGAATGTCATCAAGTGCTCATCATCCAAGGGGTTGTTCTCAGGTGGTGGCACTATTTAGAAGTTGTAGAAATGTTGGGATATGAGGGGCCAGATAGAGAAAGCAAATTACTGGAGGATCTGACAATCAATATTAGTCTGCTCTCTCTCTCTCTCTCTCTCTCTCTCTCTCTCTCTCTCTCTCTCTCTGTCTCTCTCTCTCCATATATATAATATATATATATATTATATATATTGATCTGTGTGTATATGTGTCCATCTTTCTTCTCTCTCTTCCCCTCTATCTCTTTCAGCTGCCATGATGTAAGCAGCCTTCCTTCATCACACCCTTGAATCAAAATATAATGCCTTGTTTCAGGCTCAGAAGTATGAAAAGATCAAGGGGACCTTGGACTGAAACTCCTGAAAGAATGTGGTAAAATAAACATTTCCTCTTTTAGAATGATTTTCTCAAATATTTTGTGAAAGCAGTGGAAATCTGTCACAGAGCATTGGCAGTGGCAGAATTGGTACGATTATCTGGGTATAAGGTACAGAAGTATATGAAAATAGTTCATGGGAGTAACGTCAACAAGTATTGAAAGGCGGTCAGAAGAAAACTTGGATACCGTGAGTGGGGCATGACATGAAGTGGGTGGGGCTTTGTGGGCTTGGAAGAGGATATTCATTTGCCTCATAAAGTTTATGTTCATGAGGCTTTAGCTGGAAGTTTTTAAAAAGAGTATTGTAGAATAAAGGTTGTTCTGCTACATTCTGACAAAGATCCTGTGTTCATTCTATCTCTTTCTTCAAAGTGTGAGGCTGAGTCAAAAGGTGAAAGGATAGCTTATCTTGCAGGTGATACATTAGGTTGTGATGTGAGGATTTTATCCAGATGGTCAGCAAGAAATCAGTGCCAACATCTAGAGTAAAAAGACTGAGAAACTTGCAGCTTGGCCGGAGATGTATGTAACAGTTTTGTTGGTGACATATGTGGTTGCTATGGAGTGCCTGTTGTCTCAACACCCAGGAAAGAGAGGAAGGAAGCTCATGAGGACCAGACTATCTTTGTATTATTTTTCCTGAGAAGTTCATTTTTATTCACCCAGATGTAGAGGGCTCTGCAAGCCAAAGAAATCATTCCATCCAAGTCTAGCTTTTGCAATATAGTGAGTTTATATGGGGTTTCTTACAGGAACTTGAGAGAGATAAGGAGATACTTATAGGAACATGGGGAAATCAATAGTTACATCACCAAACTGCACCCTCAGCCTGCAGCAATTTTTAACCCCTAGTACACCCTTGGGAAGGGGAGGGAGCCCATGAGTCCCTTCATGTGTCACCTCATGAACTCTATGCCCTTTCCACGTGGGTAGCAGGCCCAATCTTGTGAGGGTCTCCTGTGGGTAGTCATGGCTATTCTAATTTTAAAACTGCAGTCACTACTCATGTGACGTGGAGGGGATGTCATTCCACAAGTGCCTTAATAGGCTACCTTGGGAATTCAAAGCCACCCAAGGCAACATCACAAGGCCCTGTTTCAAAGAATGAATAGGATGAACAGCAAAGAAAGAAAGGATAGTACTTTGAGCTGGAGGAACAGAGACTACAGTGAGAGCACCTCAGGAACTGACTCTCTTGGATTCTAGATCAACAGAATAGAAGAAAGGAAGCCTTCAGACTTGGGTTTCAGCTAACCATCAACCCAAGATTAGTTGTATCACAGCAGCAAACAGACTGCTTAAAGTTGTTTAGTTCCTAGTCTTTGTAGGCAGGAGGTTCCTATCAATCTGGAGCTATTATGCTTTGTTAAGCCTGTGGCCAGCTTATTCTGGTCAAAGATAGTTATATATTTACTTAACATTAATTTATTTCCAGTACAAGGACTGCTTAACCCCTTTCAAAGGACTATTTAAGACAAGCAGAAAATAAGTAAAGTTATAATATGTTGACCTATAAGCTTCATATATCACAGACATCTTGCGATTAAAAGTTGCAGTCACTATTTTATAGATAAGCAAATGAAGCCTTGGAAAAATTATTAGGAATGCTAAGGGAGGGAAGAACATTATATCTAGGCACATTTACCACGAACACAAAAATTTCCCCACTAAGCATGCTGCTGTGTTTGCTGAGCATAATTTAAATGATAATTTAAATTTCATTGAGGCAGGTGACTGTCTTTTTGTTTTATTGCATAAATACTAGGATTGCTGAAAGAAAAAGTGAATGAGAGAGAGGAAAGGCGGGGGAGCAGGAGGTTCATTCTTAGTTTTCTTGTGCCATTTAGTAAGCATGTTTCCTTCAACAAGGGGAAAGGGGAAAGGAAAGAAGAGAGGGAGGGGTGACAGATTGCAGAGATAAGAAAATAATGATTCAGTATTTTATTTCCAGCAGAGAAAGATGTATAAATTGAGGTTGCACTGGCTCCTATTGTTCAACATTTTCTCACACAGGTTTCACTTTAGACTCTTTTCCTTTCTCTAACGGGGTCTTTGGGGGAAGACTGAGGGAAGACTGGTGATTGTGTTTAATTATGTTCAAAGAAAGTCACAGAATACCCAGCAGATGTCAAGCTTGCAGCTGGGAATCCTGTAACAAACGCCGCTCCACTATCTTGCCTTCCATATTATTGCACCAAAGCAAGGCCCAGAAAATGCCCAGGAGACACACTGGCTGGGGCTGAGTGAGAAAAGATAACAAATCTTAAGGAAACATGTTGCCTATTACTCCTCATAATGAGGACCGCCAGAGTGTACACTGAGCAGGCCTCTGGCTGATACAGGGACACAAAGGATCTTAATGCATCCCACACCAGGATGTCATTTGCAATCTTGAGCTGCAGAAAGAGATGGAAGCCTTGGAAGGTAGACCTTGCTTCTTCATACGCTAGTTTCCAGAGAGAACAAATAACAACCACACTGTCTGCTCTCCCCAACCCCATAAGCGTTCAAAGGAAACCCATTGACTGCAATTAGGACGCCCTGGCTTTTAAAAGCCTGCCCTCTCGGGAGGCAGCAGGACTCCATCATGGCTCATGTGATCTGTGCATGTTTCAGATTTACCACGGAGGCAGGCTCACTGAAGGAGATGACAAGGAGCAAAACCCTAATGACTTAAAATTCATGGCACCTTCCAGGGGGTCTCGAGTGGTGCCTCCCAGAAAGAACAGCCTGGTTTCCATTTTCTGAGAAGAAAGATGATCCCAGTTCTATCAAATTGGCCCACCTAAGAGCTTGCTTGTTGATGGATCCCTACCCTAGCTAAATTTGCTTCAGCTCTTCATCTGATGAGGCTCTGTGGAGGGCCAAGGCACAGGCTGCAAAAGGTAAAGCCTGGTACTTCCTTTCAGGGCTGAAGGTAAACTGGATGAAGAACAGAGTGTGGGCAGCAAAGCTTCAGTGCACTCCTACTTGGGGGGGACACTCTATCTTCTGGTGTTTCCCAAGTCGACCATGATGGATGTACCACAACTGAATTTCTCTTTCTCCATCTCCCTTCTTCTGTTCCCTCACCTGATTCCTGATATTGAGTTCCAGGTAAATTACTTCAGTCAAAAACTTCATCTCAGGATTCACATTTTTGATATCTAGTTCAGCAAGATGGATGTCAGATTTCAGGAGCTCTTTCCATGTTCTCATTTGTACATGTTGGAGAGTTTCCCACTTTACATCCTCCCTTTTGGAATAAGTAGAAAAATCTCGGGATGATGTTTGTGATTCCTCATACCACAATCTTCATAGAGCTTCCATACCAGGCACAGAACATTCTTTGTAGATGCACTTTTTAAGCTTTCTTTCTACCTAAAAACCTTCACTTAGCAAATCCATATTTTTCCTGTATTTATATAATGTTTGGTTCCACAAAACATTTTATGGTTCCTGTAGTAGAGTGGCATTGTCCCTTGCTAAAGCATGTAATTCTTCAAATCTGCTAAAAGCATTTGCAGCTCTCACTATTAGACAGTGAGCAACATGAGTGTGAGCCTTGCCTTTAGTTACTCTGCACTTCTAAGTCCTGTGGCAGCACCGCTTACTTCAGAGATGTTCAGTGCAACTGTTCTATCTCAGTGGACAAAGAAAGAAAATAGCCGTACTCCATTTTCAAAGCTAGATACAGAATGATATTTCTGTTACCCCTCCCCCAGTTCAGGTAAAGGGAAATAATACGAATTCCCTTCCCACATTATCTGCCTAGCCAATAATATTTTCCAATGATATGTGAAAGACAAAAACATTATAATTTACTGTATGGGAGGTTTTGGTGGAGCTTTGGCTTACAACGTTCTTTTAAGCATATATGTTAACTATAACATATTCTATATTTATCAATAGCATGGAAAAGGAATGGAGGCTAAGATCTGAGCTTAGAGGAGGAGAGCTCTGGAAATATCAGGAAGGTGGGAAACACTCTGTATCCGGTACCCTGTTTGTCTGTATGTCTCTGTCAAGTCACTTTCAACTCCTCCTTTGTGTTAAAAGGGGAAGTAATGACATGTTAGGCGCAAAGGTACACTTTATAAAATGTGTAAAGTATAAATGCAAAAAGAAATGTAAAATCTATACTCATACATAACTATACATGTGTCTACAAATTCAAATGCACTAATGTGTAACTCTTAATGTGGAATGTTGTATGCAAAGTGAGCTTTCAGGAGCTAGAATGGACATAGCCAAGTGTAGTCTCAAGTTCTGGGATTGCCAAAGGTCTTAAAAACAGGATTAGGAATTTGCCTTGAGAACGTATCCTGTTATTAAAGAAACCTAGTGAGTAAGCACTGCTATTTCTCATTGGTGTTCATAACTTGGGAGAGAACTATAAACAAAACCTATCTAAATGTATAATGTAGCACACAGATATGCTTCTTTCTTCTTAAATATAGGGGAAAAAACTGCTGTGATGAAGATAACACAGAGGTGTTGGTTTTGTTTTTTTGAAACAAGAGTTGTTTCCAGGGCTTATACTTGATATCTTCCTCACTCTTACAGAATAATTCAAGTGGCTTCCCAGGGTGTTGCAAAATGTAACACTTCTGCTTGTGATTATTTCCAGGAAGAAGAACCATTGCTGAAGAGAGTGTGCCAGCGGTACTCTTGGCATGTGGGATTGTGCAACCACACACGCTGACCAGAGTTCAGTATCTGTCTGCATATTCAGCAGTTAGGATTTATGGGGTCTTGTGTGCGATTTGTCTGCTCAAGGTCCAGTGATGAAATAGAATGAGCTAAACAGAAAGTCTCCGGGAGAGCTGGATGCAGGGAAGACATCAGGCCTAGGTGGAAGTCCATTTAGTCCAACAGAACCTCAACTGGAAAGGTTCTGACACAATGGTAGTTGAAAGTACTCCTTATGAGATGGGTGTCAGTGGACATGTCTAGAGAAAATTATTAAGGGCATGGAACTCTAGACCAAGAGGTAGGAATCCAAGCAGCTGGAAGATATTAAAAGGGATCTGTGATTGGGCAAAACTGCCTCAGGCATTAGGCAAAGAACCAGGTTAGGACTTCAGTTCCCATCAACTTGTCTAAGAATTACAAAGCTAGATCTCTGTTTTAGAGGACCGGGGTTCTGTTAAGGTTTAGCTCTGAAGTGTCCCTTTCAGAGGTTTATCTGTTAAAAACCTGGTTCCTATCTCTTGGATCCACTTACTGAGATAACATTGATTGTGAATATGGTTTCACCAGTGGGTCAATCCAATCAGGGATTCATAATATGAATTGTTGAGAGGTAGGGTTATGAATCCCAATTAGAGGAAGCAAAACATTGGAACATGATTTTTAAGAAAGTGCTGGAAACTTGGACATTCCTTCTGCCTCTCTCTCCTTCCAGGCCACCAGAAGGTGAGCATCTTTCCTCTCCTTTACCCATAATGCATGATTTATTGGCTTACTCTGGGTCTAGAAATAATAGGGCCACCCAGTTGTCATAGACTGAAAGCTGAAATCATGAGCCATTTTTTTCTCCTTTTAGATATTTTTCACAGATATTTTGTTGCAAAAAAAAAGAATATAACTATTAAATGTGAAGAAAAATTTGAACCATAGTCTGAGAAATAGGAGAGAATTGAATTCCAGGATATTGGTTTGTTTGGTTTTTTTTGGGGGGGGGGGTTGAGACAGCATTTCTCTGTGTAGCTCTTGGAGCCTATTTTTAGAACTCGCTCTGTGGACCAGGCTGGCCTTGAACTCACAGAGATCCACCTGCCTCTGCCTCCCAAGTGCTGGGATTAAAGGCATGCACCACCACTCCCCAGCTTTGTTTTTTGGGCAGGGCTACATGTTTTGTATCTTGAGCTAAAAAAACAAAAGCAAAAACAAAAACAAAAACAAAAAACAAAAAAACCCTCAAAAGTGGTGCCCTGGGTAAATTAAGCTAGGTTGTTCTGGTTTGGATAATCAGTGGTATTCTAACAAGTAGATAGAGTCTTACATTGTACATATTGAAATATTAAAATAATAATTGCCTATTGATGTCTAGAGAGGCACTAACTGTGTTTCATTGATCATAATCCCTTTTAAGACTACAGTGTCCTGTATCTTTATTTAGCAGAAGCACTTTTCGATCTCTAAAGCTTTGGGATTAGATCTCTATCATATTTTGTTGTGAAGGCTACAGTGATGACTTACTCAAATTTTGTGGTGGAAATTATCCTTTCCCCAATCCAACTGCAATCCAGCTGGCAATGAGCACTGGCTGTCTCTAAGCCCAAACATCTGGAAGAAGGATTGAATTGACGATTTCTTTGCCTCTTCTATCTTGAAAGCTTTCTTAGATAGAAAGTTAAAAAAAAACTTACCTTTGGCTGTACAAGATGAATATATGTATTTTTTTTTACCTACTAAATCTCTAAACAGACTAAATAATTTATAGACAACAAAATATTTTAGTATGAATTTACTTAAAGTTCTTTAGAAATTAAAATGCTAAGACTAAGGAAGTGAGAGAAGCATTGTCAGCAAACTGTATTTTGATCCTATAAAGAGCAAACTGACCACTTGTTCGTGATCAAGTGTTCTTTTGTCAGTAAAAGGCTAGTTAAGCGGCATAAACAATGATCTACACAGAGCTGCTGCTGGACACCATGCAAACCCAGGTGTTGTCAAGAGGAATTAACGTATTGTGTTCATATTTAATCCCCACTCTAAGGATTTCTTTCTAGGGTTCAACAGGAAACACAGCTGCAAGGGAACTCCTAGTGTGAGTTACTAGTCTCTAATTTTTTACTCTGGGAATAGTTTTATACTTCTTGGTCTTCATTTTGCCTTTCCATCTGCAAAATATGTGTAGTACTCACTCTTTATAGGTTTGCCATGAGAACTTCATTAGATAATGTATATGAAGACATGCCAAAAAGGAAGTATTCCTTTCATGGATGTTACTGCTGTCATTATTTTTCACTATCAGGTTTGAAGCAGAGACCAGAGGAACAACATAGGTACACCGGGGGCCACTGCTTAAAAGGACCTAGCTTCACAATACCCAGTCTGTCATAACTGGTGAAAAGTCTCAATAGTGGGCAGCAAGAAGAGTAAAGTATGCTCCACTGGATGCATCTGGTGTCTCAGCTGTGTACACATCTCATTCTCTTTCTCTCCTTTATGGACAGCCACATAAATATAACACAAGTATAACCACATAATTATAAGACAGGTATTATGCCTTTTCCTAGTTCTCATTTGACAGCTTATCTGTGCTTACAGTTTCTGATGGAATTTCCCAAGTCTGTTTGCCTCTTTCCTGCTTTGATAGATTTGATAATATCCCTCACTATCTGAAATTCTTTGTTTTATCCCAGGTTATCTGAGAGCTGATTTTTGAAAGACTAGGAGATTAATGATAGTTTATTTCCCCTCATATTCTCATCCTCCAATTAAATTTTATGACCCAGTATGATAATTTTCTGAAAAATCAAAGCCACTCATAACGTAAATTTATATTCCTAAACAACTATGGAAATAATTTAGCTAATAAAACATTAAACACTGATATGATAATATTCTACATCTTTATTAGCTTTTCCATATATTTCATAAAAGGATAAAATATTGTTTCCCATAAACCCTCTGAAATTTTAAGTTCTTTGACTCATTCAAAGAATTTTTAGGTGAGTAAATGACGAACCTCAGGCATAGATTTGTTTCTTTCTCTTATTATTAAAAAAAAAGATTAAGAAAGCCCTAATCTTGACTTTATGAATTCTATAACCTAACAAATTAATAAAGGCTAAACAAATAAAAGATTCAACCTATTGAATTTTTTCTATGTTGGCCAACTACTCCTGGACATGCAGCCTTCTCTGGAGTGTTGTTGAAATACCCAGTGAGATTCCATTGGAGAAAACTGATTTTTCCTTTGTCAATGGGCCTCAATTACAAATAACTCCTTCGTTAGAGTTAAGACCTTGTGTCCACTTCTCTCTCTCAACTTTGAGACCCCCTTCTGGCTTGGATCCATACAGTCCTATGAACACTGTCACAATCTCTGTGAGTTCATATGTGTACCAGTGCTATTGTATCTGCAAGACACTGCTGATGACTAATGTTATTTGTTTTATTATCATGAAAGGAATGTTGCAGTGTTGTGTATGAAGTGAGGTGCATGGACTAATACATATTGATATCAAATTATCTAAGGAAAGGTTAGCTTCTTTTGGGGGCTATGGATATAAAGAATTTAATACAATTTAACTTGTATTCTTATTAATTTTTTATGTCAATTATTTAAAAATGTATTAAAACTATCTTTGGGAGATGTGGTCCTGTGTGTTGATAGTACTATGATGAATTACAACTAGCTACTCACTTAAGTCACTTGCAGACCAAAGTGTGCACTACATAGATACAAAAGTATTCAATTAGAAAATAAAACATGAGCCAGGCAGTGGTAGTACATTTCTTTAATCCTGGCACTCGGGAGGCAGAGGCAGGTGGATCTCTGTGAGTTTGAGGCTAGCCTGGTCTACAGAGCAAGTTCCAGGACAGGCTCCAAACCTACAAAGATAAACCCTGTCTGGAAAAAAAAAAGAAAAAAGAAAACAGGGTTGAAAACTTTAAGAAAACTAAAAAAAAAAAAATCAGTTAAAATTAGAGTATCAAAAAAGAAGTTTTGATTAAGCCCTGGTAAATAATAACCAGAAAAATTTAACAGTTCTCTTTTTTGAAGAATTAATATTTGGAAATGTATCCTCTATTGTTGGGTTCTGGGACCTTTTATTATGATGCTTCAAAATGAAGAAATTATTGAATCAAGATTTCCCTTTGAGAACTAAGCAACAGGCCAATTCTTGTTTCTGACTAAAGCAAAAACATGACAAATCTGTTGAAAATAATGAAGTAACAGATATAAACATAGAATAAGTGCATGAGAAGATACAACCCCACTAAGGAGGACAGAAAACAGAAGTAAGCAGAAGTAACAAACACACAGTAGAAACAAAGGGGAATCCTGAGCCTGAGCCTGAGCCTTTATCTAGTTTATTTTTTAATTTTTATTTCCTAATCCGCACAAGAAAGCTACTTCAGAAGATCTGGAAAAGATGGTTTACCACTGGGACATTAATCTTAGGCAAAACTCTACTATAGCATATTTGCTCTCATTGGCAAGAGCATCGTGTTGGGAGCTGTACTGTTTGACCTATGAATCACCAAACGCCCTACATCTGATTCCATGTCTATGAAGCAACCTTCTGATTAAGATTTGGCGTTGCCTGCACATTTGCCTACAGGGACACAAGGGGCTGATTTTATAGACTTTGAGTATGTCAAGTTCTCATGAAACTGTGCAGTAGCTTCTCATTATGTTTTGGCATCCTGTTTATCTTGACTACATGGAGAAAATAAACTGCTTACACGAACCCTTTAGTTGTGTGACAATATACTCATTGTAAATTCAAACACTGTGGTTTACAGCATTAGTCTCAGGATCTTGATTTGAACTTATCCTAAGATAGAGCTATTCTTGGTTGAGGCTAACTTTAAATACATAAACTTGAAATACTGAGATGCTGAGACACACGACCTATAACAGAATGTATAGTTAACTCTCACAAAAATGATTCCTTTCTTCTACTGTCATTATGACGAGACATTATCTTTCTTTTGAATGTTTTTCTTTCTTCTCTAGCTATTGTTTAGTTCTGCTTGCTTGGACATATTGACCAACCGCAACATACTACACAGATGCTATTTCAGAGTTGATGTATTTGTTAGAGTAACGTGTAACATCCTATGACAACGTGGCTCAAACTATGAAGGCTTAAGTAAAATGTTAAAAATCTTCCTGACAGAAATACATACATGAAATTAAATGGTGGGTCAACCGTGAGATGGGTTTTCTGCTCCATAACTTGATACAAGGTTTCTGGACTCCATATATTTCTATATTCATGGAAATTGGTTCTCCAATTGACATCTCCCCACTTCCATGCAAGTGGGAAGTGAATAAAGAGGAAATTTATGGTAGCAGACCAAATGCTTGTGAAATATTAGTCTAAATTCATTTATTTTACACTCAGTGCCTTCTTTAGGATAATAGTAAATATATTCACATCATAATAATTTGGTAAACATTAAAGAGTTAATACATGTACATATTTAAGCAAATGTACTTGCTCATACACTAAGGGCTACATGTGTCATTATTAACCTCATTTTTATATCTTGAGTTGATAATTATAGTAATCTTATGTAGCTATGATGTGTTTCAAATCAGAGAATGAGCATGAATCTCTGAATACAAAATAACATAGATGTCAGTATGTATTGCTATGATTTTGTGCTTAGAAATTTCACAGGATCACATTTCTATCAAAAATTATACAGGGTCATGTGTGGGTGAGAATGACTATTATCCAAGTGGTCCCCATATTTTACATTTCATTGCTTTAATACAATGACTTCACCAGGGATTATGTTTGTTTACTCTTTTCATGATTTCCTTTCCTTCTTTCATATTTCCAACAAGTTAATCTCTGATTCATAGTGATTCTCTCTCTCTCTCTCTCTCTCTCTCTCTCTCTCTCTCTCTCTCTGTCTCTCTGTCTCTCTCTCTCTGTCTCTCTGTCTCTCTCTCTGTCTCTCTGTCTCTCTCTCTGTCTGTCTCTCTGTCTCTCTCTCTGTCTGTCTCTCTGTCTCTCTCTCTGTCTCTGTCTCTGTCTCTCTCTCTCTCTCTCTCTCTCTCTCTGTCTCTCTCTCTCTCTCTCTTCCTCCCTCTCCCTCTTTCAGACATAAATACACACAGTTGTTTGGTAATATGTGCATAAAAATCCAGGAAAGCTTATACTTGGGAATGAGCTGAAGATTGTAGTGACTCTTAAGACCATGAATGTGACACACATAGTCAGAGGCATTGTTCTGGAAACTATCAAAGGTTTTGGATATTTCCAATATGTCATTTTTCAAATGGCATGTCATTTATGACTGTTTCAATACATATTTATTGAGCATTTGTTATGAGTCAAAATTTGCATTCGGCACCAGAGTGATAAACATCTGTCTATGCCTTGCTCTATTGGAGAATAGAGTTTGGTGCAGATACAACCATTACAAAAGAAATAACATATTTAAATATTAAATGACAAGCATGAAAAATGGCACTAAAGATATTCTATGTGGAATCTGCTCTATATGTTTGCATATGAAAAGAAGATATCAGATACAGATCTGAGATTTGAACACATTTTTCTCAGTTAGGAACACGGAGCAGAAATTTCAAGAGGAAAGTGTTTGCTTGCTTAAAGAATGGAAGGAAGGGCTGGAATAAAGTTCCCTCTGGCCTTGTGAGCAACTCCTATGTTGTATGTCCTTTCTTAGATGTTCTAGGCTTATGTATACTTTTCTGCTATATATTTAATATCATTTCTTTCATATAGGATTATTATGTCAAATTTGAAAATCTAATTTATGGCATTGCTAAGTCTTATAGGTCATGGAAAAATGTGTCTCACAGAAACAACAAAATGGTTTACAGCAAATTCACAGTTAATGATAATAAGGGCTTTATGAGTGTTGTCACCTATCTGATTATTAAACTAAAACTATTTTCCAAAAGCATCTACTATGTCCTGTCTCATAAATGTACATATCATGACAAAAGTACTGAGAAGATAAATAGATGTTTGCTAATGTAGTAAACTGCAAAGAATTAAATTTGGTTCTCAGAAATTCAAGCAAGTTATCTATCAAAAACACATAATACCCACAAAATTAATTCTCAAATCCCTGGCGAAACTAAAGAGAAGATAAATTATCAGTGCCAGGTTGGTAAACAACAATTTGTTGAAGGCAAATTTCATATTCCCTCATTTGGTATCTGCAATTCAAGAAAGTGTGTATTATTATTCATTTTAAAGAACTAGAAACTTCCATCCTTATGGGTCTAACATGGCAATATTGATTGTTGGCTATACAAGACCTAGATCAACTTAGGAGATAAACTTCTAGATATGACTTTGAAGGATTTTCTTAATTAAGTTAATTGAGGTAGAAAGCTGAGCACCAGGATTCTGTCTCTCATTTCTAAATTTCTTCATCTTCTAACATGGCTTCCTTACCATGGAGAACTCCCACCGCTAGTCAAAATAAACACATCCTACCTTACATTGCTTTTGCCAGGTGGTTTTTCTCACAGCAATAAGAAAAGTACTATATACTCCAAAGAAATTATCATACTCAGGGATTCAAACATTCATAAATTAGTGAATATGTTGAGTCCCATATAATTTAAATATCTTCTTCCTGCTAAATTCTTATTTGCAGTCCAAGTTTATGTTCTGAAAATTCTAACTCTCTTCTTATTTCAATTTTCTCCTTTCCCACTAAGGGTTTTAATGTCTTTTCATGTCAAAACTGTTTTCAGAGAGGGAATAAAGGGCCATTATGAAAATATAATGTCTATAATCTGGAGAGATGGCTGTCTTTGAATAACACCATTCCTTAAAACTTGGAATTACATTAAAATCCTAATACCATCAGTTCAGAAGACCAGAAAACTATCTGCTGGACAGGAATTCATGTGGGTGTATGTGAAACCATCTTCCTAAGACAGTTGATTTCTCTATAGTTTGAATATCAAGTGCAATCCCTAAGTTCTTCATCCGGCATTTCTTTTGTCCCCAGGTTGTGGCACTGATTTTGAAAACTTCAGGTGATAGGGTCTAGCTAGTGGGAGAAAGACACGTTTCTTCTCTTTGGATAGAACTGTGGCCCCTTCCTTTCTCTTTCTTTGCTTCCTAACCTATAGCATTGTGAATTCAACTGTCTGCTCTATTTTCCCCATCGTGATAGACTGGGATTTCTGAGACTGTGAGCCAAAAAAGTCTTCCACATGTTGCTTTCTTTCTAATTCTCAGGTTTAAATCCAAGGTTAAGTTTCAAATTAGCCAGAACTATTCAGAAGAAATGAAGTAAGAAATGGAAAAATACTACAAATGGGTAATATGCATCTTGGCCCCTGGGGATGAAATTTGACTAAAGATTAAAATGGAATTAACAACAAATGCATGCCAAGAGGAACCGTTTTGTTTATAAAGCACACCCATGTGTGCTTTTTGTATTTTTCCCTTGCCATTAAGGTCAGGCATACAATATTTCTATTTTACAAGCGAAGAATTTTTTCACATTTTCAAATATTCTTGGTTACTTTTCCTTTTGCTGTGATAAAATACTCTGACATAAGCAACCAAAGGGAGAAAAGGTACCTTTTAGTTCTCAGTTCAAGGAACAATCCATCATGATGGGAAGGTCAAGGCAAGAGGTTGCATCAATCTACAGTCATGAAACATAGAGACATGTGTATGCACTCAGCTCCCTCTTCTCTTCCATCTTGTCCAGGGCCCAGTCCATGAAATGATGTCATGCAAAATTAAGATGGGTCTTCACATGTCAATTAATATAATCAAGATATCCTCTCCACAGGCATGCTCAAAGGCCCACTTTCTACAGTATTACAGATTCTGTTTGATTGACTATTAATGATAACTATATATTCCTAGTATACATACATTTATTTATTTGTTTATTCATCTATTCATTTATTTACTTACTTACCAAAGAATATTTTAATAATTTCCATGCTTTAGAAATTTGTGGCTATTTTTAAAATTTATTTTACTTTTATTTATGTGTATGTGTGTATGTCTGTGTGTGAATATGAGTCTGTGATGGAAGGCCAGAAGAGGTCATTAGATCCTCAGGAGCTAGAAGCTGGAGTTACTGGTGTTTTTGAGTCACATGATATAGTTTCTAAATCTCTGCAAGAACCACAAGTGCTCTTCAGTGCTAAGTTGTCTCTCCAGCCACCATTCTGGAAATTTGAATAAAGCTTTTGTAACATTTGTTTCTAAGACTTTTTGTGAGAGTTAGTTTTCAAGTTCTTGGTGGAATACATCAAAGAAGACAATTTGAAGGTTGCATAGTAATAGGATGGTTGGTATTGTAAAGAAACTGGCAAACTACCTTCCAGTGAAGCTGTAATCTTTATTCTATTACTACAAGCAATGAATGCATTCCCGTATCCCACACCCTTGATGTCAAATGCTGTCAAGTGTTCTGTATTTGGGCCATTCTAGTAGGTGTATGCATAGGTAGCAGATACTGCCTTGATTTGCATGTCTTTGATCACATAAAAGGTGAGCATCTCTCTGAGTGTTTTTCATTGTTAGATCTTATTTAGTGAAACATTTGTAAAAATATTTTTGTATAATTTTAATTGTTTATTTTACTATTGTTGTGTTTTACAAATTACTTGCATATTGTGGAAACACTTTCCTTCAGACATATCAATGTCTTTTTCACATATTTTCTAGAAATAAATTTTGTCTTTTTGTCTTTTTTACAGTGCTCATTCAAAAGAAAAGAAAAGCACAATAAGTTTTAATAAATCCATTAACAGTTTTTTCATGGGTAAAACATTGGTTATATCTAAAAAGTAACAATCAGCCAAGAGTATTCAGTAATTTTCTTTATAACCTCTAGCAATTTTATAGTTTTGAATTTTAGAGACAGTTTCATGATCCATTTTAGTTAATGATTAAGAATGATGTGAGGACTCTAGGTTTGTTTACATCCATGTGAATGCATACTTATTTCATCACTTTTGGGAAGATCCTTATTTTGCCATTAATTCCCTTTGGTTATGTGATAATGCTAAATAATGTGTGTGTGTGTGTGTGTGTGTGTGTGTGTGTGTGTGTGTGTGATCTCAGAATTCTGTCTTCTGTGATTCCTTTGACTATTCATTAATCATTGTTATACTGCTGATTACCGTAGTTTTGCATTAAGTCATGATATGAGGTAGGTTCAGTCTTCCAACTTTATTACATTGCCATATTCTGTTGGCTACTGTGATTCTTTTTGTGACCCAAAACCCTTTATAAGAATTTTGTTAATATCTGAAAAAAAGCTTATAAGCCATAATTAATTCAAAGCATTATCAAATGTAATGTCACTTTGTCTGGTTCTAAGATGTTTCACAGATTATAATTGATAGGGAGTTCATGCTTTAAATAAATTTACCCAAGAAAATCTGCTGCCTCAATGATAATTTAGTAGCAGAGGTCATTGTACCTCATTATTTCAATAAAGAAGACAGTAAAAAACAAAAATGTAACAGTCAAAATTTTTGCAGAAGATGATTGTGGAGCACTGTCTCCTTCTTGGCATGAGCAGTTACTGATTACCTTTGTGGGATATCAAAAGCAAGATTTCATAAACCAGATCTCTTGGAAGCTCTGAATATGAGCATCATTTTGGGCATGAAACACACAAGGGAGAAATGCTCTGGCATCATGATCACATGTGGTCACAATAACATGAGTGGGTAAAGTCCAAGAGAACTTTTTTTATTATGCAAGATAAAATTTTGCATTGAAATGTGTGGCTTTCAGAAACAATTGTCTCATTTGAAAAATAACAGAGCTTCATTCCTCTGATTTCAATGAGAAATTTTGCCTCAGCATTCTTTCATTTTGAAGACTTTTTGTGTTCCCTCATATTTCGAAAACTTAAGAATACCAAAAGAGAGATTGCTTTGTCACACTAAGAAATCTCAATATGATACTGTTTATGGGATCTTCTTTATGACAGAAAAATTGAAACAGACTTTTTCTCTGCTCAGATAGTCAAAGCAGTTGGAATCATCCTTGAAAAATGACTATCAAAGTTTCTTT
This sequence comes from Peromyscus attwateri, assembly GCA_902168425.1. Classification (NCBI taxonomy): domain Eukaryota; kingdom Metazoa; phylum Chordata; class Mammalia; order Rodentia; family Cricetidae; genus Peromyscus; species Peromyscus attwateri. Next base: position 20,262 of record CABHPP010100569.1, read on the forward strand.
TTAGTGGAACAAATAGTCTAGCATTAGAAATGGCAGTAAACAAAATACATTAAGATGATGTCAAAAAACTATAAGTTATGGTAGAAATAAAATAAATGCAAGTTGAACAATGAAAGTACATCTAGGTATGTTCATTTTTTCATTTTGTCTAATGAATTATCAAAACCGAGTCACAAAACAAAGCAGCTTGTAATTACTAGCTCTCTTTTACTAGAATCATAAGTCTGGGCATTAGTTAATTGGTTTCTGGTAAAGGTCTCACCAGGGCAAAATGAAGGGGTTACCTGGAGCTACTCTCAGCCTGAAGAATATGCTTTTTAAAGTGCTCACTTGATTAGTTCAGGGGCAGCCAGGAAAATTGACTTAGGACTAATTCATAGTCAACTGATAATGAGCCTTAATTATGATATGCAGCATATAACATAGTTTTCTATGCTATCATATCTACAACTCTGATCTGAATTCAAAAGGATGGTATCGTATGTATCATTATACATCATTGTAGCTGGAGAGTTTTCTCTCTGGGTCCCACCAAGCCCTGGCAGTCCGACAGCCCACTTATAAAATAAACACACAGACGCTTATATTATTTAAACTGTTTGGCCTAATGGCTCAGGCTTCTAGCTATCTAGTTCTTACATCTTAAATTAATCCATTTCTATAAATCTATACCTTGCCACATGGCTCATGGCTTACCGGCATCTTCACATGCTGCTTGTCATGGCGGCAGCTGGCAGTGTCTCCCTCCGCCTTCCTGTTCTCTCAATTCTCTTCTCTGTTAGTCCAGCCTATACTTTCTGCCTGGCTACTGGCCAATCAGCATTTTATTTATTGACCAATCAGATCAACACATTTGACATACAGACCATCCCACAGCATATCACCTTGGAATTTTGATGCCACAGTGAATAAGCACATGACCTTTGCTGGGTAGTCACAGAAGACTTCTCTGAAAAGTAATATTTTAACTGAAATTTGAAATTTAAGAACCATCTAGTCATATGATTAGTGTAGAAAAATTATTGCAGCAAGATAAATGATCTGTATAGAAATAATTTGCAGCATTAAAGTGTCAAGAACTGAGGTTAAGATGAAGTTGGGTATGCAAGAGTTTCATGATAGAGAGTCTTCTTATGGGGTATGCAGCCACTACATTTTAAAATAAGCAACAGGGTTATATTATATAATTCATGGTAGGTATTAGTTCCAAGTTTAGTGGTAAGAATCAGAATGGTTTAAGCAGAAAGTAGTCATAATTAGATACATTTCTTCTGAAGTGAGCACAGGGGTCATTTCATTTTACACTTCCAGATCACAATTCATCACAATTGAGGGAAGTTGAGACAGGAACTCAAGGAATGAGCTTGAAGCAGAAACCACAGAGGAATAGTGCTTACTTGCTTATTCCCCATCAGCTAGAGTTCTTAGACAGTCCAGGTTCACCTGTCCAGGAATGGTACAATCTATGGTGGGCTGGGCTCTCTTTAGAAATAATTAAAAACCTTTCAGGTTATTTTCATAATTTATAGGTAGTAGTTAAAACTTATCACAAAAGATAAATGACTAGAGAAACTATAGCTTTGAACTCATTCACCAAAAACAATTTGTTGTGGACTTTGTTTTAGACTGTAGACTACTCTTGTTTTATGCTTATGAGATGAAGATGGAAGAGAAATGAGTGATTACACATGTAATGCCTAAAGACAAATTAAACTTTCAATACCACATTTTCTTTAGAATTTTCTAGTGACTTTCCATGTGATTGAACTTCCTAGTAAAGGTAGAAAGAATTGAACATTGATTTATTATAATGTACAGTATCATGTGTATTGCAATTGACTCTACTATTTCTAACTTGAAAGTAAAAAGAGGAGAAATCAGATAGTTAAACTCTTTTTGTACTAATAAAATCATAATCTGGTGGCATTGCTTTAATCAGGTGATACCAATTGCATTTAGGAAGATGTTAAATAATTTTAACAAATATGAGCTTTGTTTCCTATTTTTTTCTGACTACCGCAAAAGTTTATTTAGCAAAATGTTCCATATGAAAATGTACATGACCTGAGTCCATACCAAACAAGAACTTGGGGGAGCTACATGGTCTTCTCTGCCGAACAGCCATTGTTTAGATCCTTCCTGAGGCTTCTAACATGATGATGCTCTTTCCACATATGATTACTATCCTGATGTTATTCTACTCCCTACTCCACACACTCATCAACCGCAAGAGTCAGCAAGCAGTCAAAGCCCCTCAATAGTTTTTGTCCTTGTTGGCTGTCATTAGCTTCAATGATAACTTCTTGTCCACAAGGTCATCAGATCACTTGGCTTCCTTTCTAATTGCCATGAAAATTTTATTTTATAACCTATTCTATCATACAGTTGTGAGCTAAAGAAAAAAAGAAAGAAAGCACTTTGGTACTTTTCTTTTGCTTCAGATTTTCCATTTATATGAAAACATATTAATGCTTATTATAGAACATAGAAATCGGATGTTTCATAGACTAGAATCAGAAATCCAATTAGTAGACCAAAGAATATTCACTGGGTTTAGTACATGTATTTAGACTTCCCACACACAATACACACTTTTCTCTTATAGAACCCATTGCCATTACCTTAGCTTCTATTGATTCAGTTTAACAGAAAAGGTTTAGTAGAGAGTCAAAGAAAATTACTTAGATAAGTGGTGATGCTGAAATTTAAATTCAAATCCCTTGCACTCAAAAAAATCTTTATTTGCAAGTAATGTGGTCTTAGGTACATTTCTCTGAACCTCAAAGTTCTTAATTTTAGGATGACAAGTATCAAGGCGATTATGCTAAAATGGACTAATCAGAAACGGTTGTAGAGTGCTCTGGAAAATAGACCTTTTCTTGTATTTTGGTGTTCTACTTGGACTTTTCGTCACCATATAAAATACATAAGAGAAACTGTACAAAGTAGGGAGATTAATTTTGACTTACTGGTTGAGAACTCTCAGTCTATGGCCATCTGGCTTGTTGCTTTGGCTATGAAACAGCAGAAAACATTATGCAGTAGAAGTGATGGAACAGAGCTGTTTCTCTCATGAGTGAAGAAACAGAGACCCAAAGAAAGGGAACAGAGAAACATATGCTCTTCATTTCCAGCCCCACAAGTGTTCCTCTTCTTTCTCCACCCTGGCCACACTTTCTAGTTCCCAGCACCTCCCAATAACAACATCAAAATGTGGATGATGGATAGTGTCTTCACTACATTGCCTGTTGCTGTGATGAAATAATCTTAACTAATACAACTTAAGGAAAGAAGTATTTGTTGGGCTCAAAGTTCAAGGGTACAGTGCATCATGGTGGGGAAATCAAAGTGGCAAGAGCTTGAAGCCATTGGTCATACTGTGTCTCTGATCAAGAAGACGTAAACAGTGAGTAATGATGCTCAGCTACTTTTCTTCTTTTTAAGCTGCAGATAAAGGCCCAGGGAATGGTGCTGCCCACTTTTTAGGGTGAGTTAGTCTTCCCACTTGAATTAAACAAAACAAAATTATCAGACATGGTTAGATCATAACCTAAACAAAGTAATTTCTTACATGTGTGCTATAAAGACTTGTCTCACAGATGATTCAAGACTTTGTCAAGTTGATAATCAATGTTAAAGATAAAAACTGGATTAGTATGTTTAGTAAGTCAGATCTCTGATGATCCACCAGCCTCTCCAGAAGACTACCAGGGAACCAAGTCTTGAAGAAATGAACCTTTTAGGTGACACTTCATATTTAAGTCATAACAGTTTATACTAAAGAATGATGGGGTAGGGAATAGTTACAGAAGACTAGCCCAGGACATGTGGATTGAGCTCACAATTGAAGCATAGGATGAAGTCAACTATGTAATGGAGGAAACAGACCAGTCTCCCTTGGAAGTTCTCACTAGAAGATACTGAGTGTAGATATTGATGACCAGGGGAATCATGTCCTTTGTTTGTGTTTTGTTTGTTTTCTTTTGCATTTAAAGACTTTTTACTTAAAGAAAAAAAAAAAAACCTCACCATCAACTTTCTCCACATCTTTGCCAGCATTTGTTGTCATTTCTTTTCTTTTTAAAAAAAATTAAGAAAAAAAGAAAGGGGGCCATGGCCTTTGAAGGTGTAGATTCTAGTTCCCAGCACCTCCCAATAACAACATCAAAATGTGGATGATGGATGGTGTCTTTGCTACATTGCCTGTTGCCGTGATGAAATAATCTTAACATTAATGGATGTCACGTCACAAGAAAAGGGGAATGTCCGTGGCAAAATTCAATTAAACACATGTGACTGCTCTGTAGTTTAAAGGTAAGTGAGGCCAAGCAGTAGGAAGTGCTATGTCTCTATGATGATTTTTTTGGAAGTTTTGATGGTTTTATATTTTAAAGACCATAGCATTTCCCTGAAACTATTCCCAAAGTCTTAGTGTAAAATTGTCTTTCATAGGAAGAAATTAGGGTTTAGACTAACTTCTGTTTCCACATGGTTGGAGCTGGAGATGATTCTCTAAAAGATCTATTTAACTCCTGGATATAAACAGGCTATACATGGCATTAGTTAGGCAGCCATGGCCCTATGTAATGAAACTACTCCCAGACTGAAAATTGCATCCTTTTCATTATTCGTGTTTGGAACTTTCCAAACATGTATATATACTGGCTGAAGATGAAAGCCAAAGAATGTCATATTTAATTAAATATGGGAGAGCAGAGGTGAATTGTATCCCTGATAGATAAGGCAGGTGGATGGAGCCTGTAATGGGGGTGTGGATGCCCTGAAGAGTCCAGCAGTTGTTCAGTGGATGGGGAGCAAGAGAAACCCAGAGAGAAAAACAGAGAGCGACAGAGAAAGAGGTGAAGTTTGGTAGGGGAGGATAGGAGAGGAATTGGAGGGTACTGAATGGAAGTGGATTTGATCAAAATGTATCATATTCATGTATATATAAATATATAATTAAATATTTTTTTCAGTCCTATAGCGAAACAGAACAAATTTCAACATTGGATTCCTGTCCACCTTTTTCCTGGGTTGAATTTCTTATTGTGTCTCACTATGCTTTCCCACCAATAAGGTTGACAAGTCTTAAGGTCTACTTCCATCCATAGCAAAATTTCCTTTTTATCTGTACAGATAAGAACAATAGAAACATGAATTGAGGTTCCAAATGGATGAAAAACAGCTATGAAGACACTGTCCTGTGGTGGTTGAAGGTTTGCTGTTGTGTATAAAGAGGGGTGATTCTTGTCAGCCAAACAAGAATGAACTGGGGTAAGCAGCATAGAGTCTTGTGGTACCCAACAGTGGAGCACAGAACACATGGGGTGACACACGGCTCACTTGTCACTAGATGGGGCATTCATTAAATATTTAGAATCTCAGGTTCCAGATGTGCAAGATGTGTAACAACAAAGTTCCATTCGAGTCATAAAATAAAGTTGCTTTTTTCATCATTTATTGCGGAGCTGAAATAGGAATCAAACTGCTGCTTAAGTGATAATAAACATGATAAACAAGGCTTGTCTTTTGTACTTAAAATGCAAGCCCTGCCCCAAAGTCCTTGTACTGCTGATGCTGTCAGAAGCTATATATTTCCCGAGGATGAGAATTAAAAATGCAGAGATAAAAATAAAGTAATGCAAAGCCACAAAATTGCAAGGAAAAAGTTACAAACTTGGATCTAGAACCCTGCCAATAATAAACAGTGATCTATAATCTCTGGGCCTTGATCTCTCTGAGACTATTTCCTTACGTGAAAAATGGTCTGCTCTCAAAAAGACAATTTAAAGATACTTATTAGTATCTTTATTAGGTGTTTTTTAAAGCTTTTGTCCTGTAGTTCCTTTTCACACTACCTTTCTAACGGGATTAGGAAAAGCAAAGCCTGTAGCCTAGATATGGAGGAAGAATGCTTAACCCAGGGCCCAGTGCTATGATACAACAGTATAAAAAAAATGGCATTAAATTGGATTCACTACAGAACAAGAAAGTATTCAGTCAGTCTATTTGAAAGGAAGGTAGAGACACCAGGGAGGAGTGTTTGTTTTGTGAGTACTTGGGAAGAGTTTGAGTGAGGTACAACAGGACTGACTCCTGGTGAGTGTGGACAGACACTCTGACACATCTCTGCATATCTTCTTGTTTTTCCATCAACTCCTCCATCCCCTATGTCTACTCTCTGTTTTACCTCCTTATATAGGTCCACAGCCATTTCCCTTTATTTCACTGTATTTACATGTCTTTCCTTACCTTATGTTACTGATGTTTCTAAGGTTTGTAAGCACCCACAGACACCATTGACCTAGTCAGTGCAGTGGATTAAAAAATGGAAAGGCTATTGTCAAGGTCACGGATGCTCGAATTAATTGAGAAGGTGCAATGGTAATGGTGGAATTGGGAATCACAGAACTATATCTGTGAATCTGATAAATTTACATTCCAGTTATGTATCAGAGTAGGCCATCGTTCATTTTCACATCAGTGCATTAAATTGCTCATTCATTCTACAGATACTAAGGATTATTTGCAATGTAATAAATAATGTACTGGGAGCTTTAAGATGGAACTTCAAGAGGAAATGTGGGGAGCTCAGACAGGATAAATATTGCTTACATGCACCACTTCTTCCCCTCATGATTGTGTTGGCTTTCACGACTTGCTTACACTGCCCCTGATCTAAGCAACCATCTCAGTTTAATGTAACCATTTCCAGGTTTTAGACTTGGCGTGAGTCATGAGCCCTTCTGTCTAGTGTCACTATAAAAGCATGTGTGAGCATATTGCTATGTTTCTGCACTGCATTTGGCATCCATTAGACACCGGGTTTCTGCTATATAGATGGGCATATTAAGAAAGGATAACTTCTGGTATCAACATTAGACACTGTGCTTTCAGCCAAATCTGACTCTGGTACCATTTCTGACAAATCTTGTGATCTTCAAATTGAGGTGTGTGTGTGTGTGTGTGTGTGTGTGTGTGTGTGTGTGTGTGTTTATGATTTTGAAAAGAGCTGAATGGTTATGAATGATTTCTTATGGGAAAAATGAAATGTCTTTTCATTCTGCATTTTTTTAAAGGAGAATTTATGGAGCTCACCTTGTATTAACCATCCTATTGGGCACTATGCTTTGGAGCAAGGAGGAATCCATTTTACTTCAGTCTACCAGTTGAAATCTATATGAAACATACATGAATCACAATAAGCAACAATAGAAGACTGCATAGAATTTCAGGGGAACCCAGAGGGAATCCTGATCAGTTTACCTGCAAACACACACACACACACACACACACACACACACACACACACACACACACACGAAGGTGTTTAGAACAAAGAACGTGGGAGAGGCTTGTATTTTTGAGGAAAGGTGGGTGCAATGAAAGGTGGGTGCAATAGACTTTGAGGATGAAAAACACATTCGCAGAAAAGGAAGTTCAGCAATACTGAATGCATTGACATTTGAAAGGATAAAACAAGGCTGCTAAAGCTTGGCGCCAGGTTATTAAAATACTTGAGTGCCAGGGTCTTGGTAGCTCTCAGTGAAAGAACAAATAATCTTTCTGACTTGTTTATTGACAGTATTTCCATACTGTATGCTTTCTAGGCTAGGTAAACATCTACAAACAAAGGAGCTATTGTAGCCTGTCACTCAATGAGACAGCTCATTAACAGGGTAAGTCTTTCATGACATTCCAGAGAAAAAAGAAAAGAAAAGAGAGAAAAATGGAGAAGGGGATAGAGGAAGTGACGGAAGATGGGAATGTGGTAGAGAAAGATATAGTTGAAGGATGAAAAGAAGGAGAGAAAGTAAATGGGAAAATACAAACTAAGAAATCATTTGCATCTACTGCCAAGAAGAGTTAGGAAACCTGATTTTCTAAGATAAACTGAAGTAGAAGAAAATATACTCCATATGTTGAAACTATATACTTAGTCTCAGATAAACAAAAACATGTTTGTTGAATAGCTTCCATAATTAAAAAGAAATTAAAATAAGAAAGGAAAACCATATGGGGATAGATGCACATTTAAATACACATACATGTACACTCTTGCATGGACACACATGCACCATATACAAAAAGATTGTGAAGCTTGAACTTTTTAAAATCTACATAAAAACTCACTGATTGCTAAAGAAAATTGCAATAGGCTTTGCTGAAAACATCTTACATGTTGGCTCCTTGCTGCAGCTACACAAGCTACTTGGAGTTCTTCAGAAACAAAGACCTTTCCAAACTCTCTTCATGGCTGCTACTTTATTCATGGCTACAAATATACCATCTCCCCCTGCCCTCTGATGATACACACCAGCCCCCCTGTCCCTCAGCACTCAACTCAAATTTTCATGTGCTCCTAGACTCTCAGACAGCTAACAGGGGCTTATTTCTCTTAAACATTGCATACATGCATTGATTATTTAAGGATGCCCAAACACAATAGCACAGAGTGGATGATCTCAAACAATAAAAGCTTGTCTCTTCCCACTCAGATAAAGTTATACTAGAGTAGCATGCTCTCAGCCATGCTTCCAACATGACTAAGACTTCATACAAAGATGTTCATCTAAGGACAGAGGGACACAAGAACATGGACGTGTGGAAATGGACAAAGAGATAAGAGCAATACATTGAGAATAAAAGAGGCTAGGAGATGGTACATATCTTTCTGTCTATATTCCAGAAGCAAGATGGCACATATTTATCTGTCTATATACATAGCTAATACTTTCTGGATTTAAGAATGAGAACAGTAAGTTTTGTGTGGTTGTGGTTAATGTTTTTGACAGATTTAATTACTAATGACTTATAGAAATTGTAGACAGAGCTTTAAATTCTGAATCAAGCTAAAAGGAGAAGATTCCTAAGAGGCTCAATTTATCTCTGGACTAACTTTGAGTGTGTTGCCAAACAAGCATCTCTTCCCTTGTAGAGGAAACTGAGGCAAAAGATGACTTCTGTTGGAATAACTGAAACCAAACATCATTGGAGAATTGGAGGACCAGGTTTGTATGGAATTCTGTCTGTCTGCCTTTCTGTCTTTCATTATGTCTTTTACAGACGAAAATTTGAGATGTTAGAGAAAAAGTAAAAGCAGAGCGAAACTACCATCTCTTCAAGAAGAATATTGTCAAAAGTTAAAATTTATGCAATATCCATGTGAGTCTTTCAGGATCAAGTGAGGGGTGTGAGCCTAGAGTCCCACTGGTCAACTTCCCCTGAGAAGTTCCCCAGCATGAGATCCTAAAAAAATTTGGAAACATGGATGTGACATTACTTGGCCAGAAGAAAGTTTTTCCTTAATGTAGTCACATAGATAGGATGTTTCTTTTTCCATTCTACAATATTTCAGGTCATACATCTACACAGTATTTATTTGTATTTACTAACGCACCCTTTGCAATTCCAGATGTTTGGCGCACTTAGGCATATAATGCATGTTTGAGGAATTAAGGAATAAATGATGGAACACTCGAATGTGATTAACTATTTTTCTGATATCCCTAATCAATTTTCATCTACTCAGTTAAAACTGTATGCCCATCCACCTGGTGATGTGAAATACAAAAGTGGGATGCAAACACCTGATATGTCCAATATTCTAAAATCAATGACTAAAACCTAATCATTTCTACATTTGCTACACTGAGGTAGAATCTTGGTTTTTCGTCCTGTCTATTGTCAACTGCTGTGTTAGACTAATGTTTTTGTCTATTAATATTGACCTTGATCTTACTAATATATTTTGAGTATTGGGAACACATTCTATGTTTTCTTTAGAACTAGTATAGTCTAATAGATTCTGACATAATCATATAAGTGGAGGGTTATGGCCGGTTTACATCCTGGGAAGGCCCAGATTTGATACCTGTGACAGGCAGGCAGGCCCAGTCTCAGAGCCTTAACTTAAATAAAATATCTTATCTTTTTTTTTTTTAATTAATTTCCAGAAGAAGCTGTTGGAAAAGAAATCCATGTTCTGTGTCCCACACAGTGAACCTTTCATTCAATGTGTACGTTGCAACTAAGTTGAAATGTCCTTCCTGCAGGGGAACTGCGCCGGGACATTTTCAAGAGAAATTAAGTGAAACAAAACAACATAATAAAACCCAAAGTATTAGTCTGTCAATCATGAATTTCCTGAACAAATACAACCTCGAGAATTTTCATGTAAATTTCTCTCCAGAGAAACTGTTTAGAGATTTTTTTTTCATCTGTGAGAATAAAATAATCTATGACCATTTAATAATTATGAGCCTGTTTTTTTCTTTAAATTGTCTTTGTTAGTGTGCCTAACATAGAAACTCAAATCCTTTATTTACTTGACACATTTTCATTGAAAACTTTCTCTATGCTACACACTAAGGATGACTATTTTGACAAAATATAGCATAGCTTAAACCTGAGGCTAAGTGGGAGAACATGAAAGTGCTGGCCTGTCCATTTTTTTTAAACTTTTTATTGATTCTTTGTGGATTTCATGTCATGCGTCCTGATCCCATTCATCTCCCAGTCCCTTCATATTGGCCCTCTGCCCTTTCAATATACCCCAAAATAAAACAAAATAAAATTTAAAAGAAAAGAAAAAAAATCTCATCGTGGAAGCTGTAGTATGGTACACACAATGAGTCACACAGTGTACTCTTCAGTCAATTCCTCTTTACTTGTAAGTGTTCACTGCAAAGAGTCATTTATCGGTTCAAGGCCTCTGGCTCTTGCTGAGCCCTTATGGAATTTCTCTTGGATATCCTGTTGTTACCCTGTGTCATGGAGATCCTGCAGCTTTGGATCTCAAGGACTTGCCCCTTCAGGTGCTCTAGCAGGTTATAGATGGGGTGGATGTTGGGGTGGGCCATCTCATAGCCCTGGTTCTGGGACTGGGTAATAGTTGGGTTGGTCAGCCTGCTCGTTCTTCCTCATCCTCATTGTCAGGGTTAGCTCTCCATCGCTGCTCTAGCTAGCTCACCCAACACAGCAAGCAGCAAGCCCATTCTCCTGTTTTCACACCCTTAGGGGCTAGCTCATCTTCAACCATGCCATCTGGGCCAGCTCTATTGTGTTGCCCAGGTGAGATGCAGTGGCCATTCTCCCCAGTGCTGCAGCTGGTGAGGGGCAGGGACAGCTCTTCTGCTCTCATGCCTCTGAGGACAGCTCTCCAGCATGCTTCAGTTGAATGAGGAAGGGAGGGCATCTTTCCCTTGCCCATACCATCACCTTGGTGATGAGGCAGGGTGGGGTCAGGTCTTCGATCTCATGCCCTCAAGGCTGGCTTACTAGCACTGCAGAAAACAAGGTCAACTCTACTGCGCTGTCCAGGGAGAAGTGTTGGGTCTGTGCTGTGGATATCGCTCTGTATGCTGTGAATGTGTTGCTGAATGTGATAGGTTAATAAATAAAGTGCTGATTGACAAGTAGCCAGGCAGGGAGTATAGGCAGGACAAAGAGAGAGGAGAATTCTGGGAACAGGAGGACTGAGTCAGGAGACACTGCCAGCTGCAGCCATGAAAAGCAAGACGTGAAGGCAGAACTGGGAAAAGGTACCAAGCCACGTGGCTAAACATAAATAAGAATTATGGGTTAATTTAAGATGTAAGATCTAGCTAGCAAGAAGCCTGAGCCATTGGGTCATACAGTTTTAATAATATAAGCCTCTGTGTGTTTACTTGGGTCTAAGCGGCCGCAGGACTATGGGAGCCGGGCAGGACCAGGAAAACTTCAGCTCAGGTCTGTTCTCTATTTTGCTACAGCTGGTCGCTTACCAACACTGTAGGCAACAGGGTCTGTCTGCTCTACTGTGCTGCCCAGGAGAGGTGCTGAGTCTGCTCCCTAGAGTGCTACAGCTGATGAAGGGCAGGACCAGCTCTCTCACCTGATGCAGGTGGTGGGGGCGGGGAGGGGGTGCTTACAGGTTTTAATCAGATTTTTTTTTTAATAGGATTCTCACAGAATGTCATTGAAAATAAGTTTTGGGTTTCTAGTGTCAGATCTTTTATTGTTTTTACCTAACCAGCTATTTTATTACTTTGATACTCATCATATATTTGAATTAGCATGAAATAGGAAATGCATGTAACACATGCATATAAGATGAGTAAAAATATGATAAAAGAATGGAATAGCCGGGCGTTGGTGGCACACGCCTTTAATCCCAGCACTCGGGAGGCAGAGGCAGGCGGATCTCTGTGAGTTCGAGGCCAGCCTGGGCTACCAAGTGAGCTCCAGGAAAGGTGCAAAGCTACACAGAGAAACCCTGTCTCGAAAAAACCAAAAAAAAAAAGAATGGAATAATTTCAAATTGCTATTTTTTTTTCACTCAGGAAAACACTTATTTTTGTTTTGCTATGTAGAAAAGCCAAGGTAAGTGATAAAGTACCCCCTATTTGGTATTGCTGATCCTTGTTTGTACTTCCTGGATATTCTAATTAATTTTTTCTTGACACAGCTCACATTATCAATACTATTTTTAACTCCATGAATAATTTGTAGATTACTCTTGATGGTCAACACATCACAAAGATAAAATTCAATAAACATGAGAAATGAAGCAGAATAAGGTTAATGGGTAATGCTGGTGATCAGCTTGAAAATTTATTGTTTGCTTTGTGAGGCCATGATCCTGATGTGCTAAGAATAATAAATATGAATGGAGTGAAATGTGAATGAAGTGAAAGTTGGCAATAGAATTGGGAAAAATGCATTCATCTCCCTAAGGCCTTATCTGGGGCAAATTGTAATACTCAGATTTTTAAAGACATAGTAAGTGTTGTGTATAGAAATATATTTGCTTGTACTAGTCCATTTGCTCTTTATGAAGATAGTTAATTTTTTCAAGATTTTCGTTTTTTGTAGTGTAGACATTGGTTGCAGTGGTTTATATGTAATAATGTTCTCTCTATCAAGGAGTTACACTAACCTGTGATACATTTTGATACTATTGAGTATCTGGTACTAGAAAGAAGGACCCAGAAAGACAACAGGGAGAACTGGAGAACAAAGCCAGTAAGAACAAGTATGTACTAAATTCCATAACAAAATTCATTGTTTTCCATGGCAATTAAAATAAAACCTAAAAATAAATAAATAAATATACAGTCCTGCTTCTGTGAATATGTTGGTGGGTTTAGCTAGTTTCATGAATAGAGTATGAACAAAAAATAGCTTGTTCACTGAACAGGAAATGCTCATGATGATGCCAAGGAGTAATAGGATGGAGTTGAGAAGCAAAAACAAAAACAAAAACAAAAACAAAAAACAAAAACAAAACATAATAATTAATTTGAAAAAACAGTGATAGACAATTCTAAAAGAACACTGCCTATATAAGGAGGAACTCAGAATGAAGCCCAAGGAATAGACAAGATTCAATCAGCTCTCTATTATTTCCACTGAGTTTAAACATTCTAATTTAATTAAAATATAATTATATAATTCTTTTCATTTCCCTTCTTCTTAACTCTCCCTTGTCCAACACCCCTTCCTTCCCAAATTCCAGGTCTTTTCTTCTTTAACCATTGTTGTTACAAATATATGTAAATGAATCAACATATGGATACGACTTGTTGATTCCATTCTGTGTGGAATGCATGTATATGTTTCTAGAACTGACCACTCAGTAGTGGATAACAAATTAGGGGCTCATCTATGGGAAAGACTAATCCTACCTCTCGTATCTATTTTTAATTTAATTATAATCCTAATTCTTGAATTGAGGAAAGAGAAAGCTAGTGAAGTTAAATTGCTTGTAAATAATTTCAGCAAATAAACATATTTCATACAATGACACAACTAGAGTCAAGTTATCTAAGAATGAATAGATAGATATCTTATTTAACCTTGTGTGTATGTTCACATGCCTCTTTATGTGTTTATGCATATCGGGGTGTACATGCACACACATTTATATGTATGTGTAGGCTAGAGAACAGCCTAGAATGTAATTCTTCATATGCTATCCACCTTGTTTGGTTGGGACAGGGTTTCCCACTGGCATGGAACTTTCAAAGTAGGCTAGACTGGCAGACGAAACAGATCCTCCTGTCTATCCCTCTCCAGCACTGGGATTACAAATACAGGCCACCAAACTTACAAATTTTTGCATGAATTTAGAAGATAGAACTCAATGCAAGGCAAGCTTTTTGCTGACTGATTTGTCCAGCAATCTCAACCTGTTGGTTGTGACCCACTTGGCAAACCTTTATCTCCAAAAATATTTACATTATGATTCATAACATTAGCAAAATTCCAAAAATAATTTTTATGGTTGGGGATCAGCAGAACATGAGGAATCATATTAAAGGGTCACAGCATTAGTAAGGTTGAGAACCACTGTCTTAGTCCCATTAATAGATCTTTTATATAAGGCTAATCTTTGAATACTTTATTAATGTTGTGTTGAACTTAGAATGTTGATTTGATAGTCAACATACAATGAATGTGCAAAGATAATTCAAGGGAACTTCTAAGCATCAAAGATCTAAAATACATTTTCAGAACAATAAGGATACCAGCATAGAATGAGAATTAGAGCTAGGGGTGGAGGGAAGGGAGATACAAGAGATAATACTAGAGAGGCAACAGAGAGCTGGGCTGTGAAGTTTCTTATGGATCTTCATAGGAATACTAAAATTCTGTTTTGTTTGAGATTTAAGAAGTCCTTGAATGAAGTGAATCAGAGAAATGGCATGATCTGTCATGCTTTCATCAACTTGACCCTCCAAGAATTCAGTGTGTCGTAGACCTTCTGAGAGTCACAACAGTTGAGGTATAAAGAGACATTTGTATTTTGGTTACATGTTGATGGTAAAGTACTAATGTATTGGATGTGAATTTCACACACACACACACACACACACACACACACACACACACACACACCCCTCTACAGACAGTCCTGAGCAACTATTATCAATGAATGCAAATATGCAAAGCTGGAACATGTGACTGGAAGAACAGGAGACCTTTTATGGAAATGATGCTCTTGAGATGTTCATTAGTTTCACATTTATCCATTTGATATATGCCTAGAAGTCAGCAAATAGGGTGGAATTCACACATAAATTCATAGCCAGCATCAGAGACAGTATTAAATCCACACTAGAGAATGCTGCATAAGGACCCAAGTCCAAATAAGGCAGAGATTCAAAAGCTGAGCTGTGGAAAATGTAGATGATTAAGTATGGTGAGGAGCCAACAACAAACCAGTGGGAAGTACAGATATGCAAGGTAAGGCAGTACCAATTGAAATGGACCTCTGTACCCAAGCATGGAAAGAACTTAGGGGAGAGTATTTTCTGTACTACAAGATTGCAGGCTATATGCAGATCAATACTTCTACAACTTTTAAAATATTCTACAGAGTGTTGGTCATGTGATGGCTACTGAACACTGATGACCAAAATATTTTATGATGAACTATAAATACAACATTTACAATGTTCTTTAGTTAGCCCTTATATGTGAGTGCTAAAAGTTTGTATTTTATGGAATACATCATCATCTTTCTACCAATTCCAAGAAATTTCTGTTTTATAAGCAGGTAAATTTTATGCATGCAAAATGAGAATATCATGTTGTGTCATGGTCCTGGCTAAGGCAGATGTGACAGGTCTTCTAAGCACAGATCTCATATTTAAGACACTTCTTATAACTTAGGGTGATAAAGTAAGAAAACACTGAACATGTACAATGTCTTGGAGATCAGGTCACCTTGATCTTGTCACCTTGAATGTCACTTTCCCCCAGTGGCTCATTTTAAGACTAAAAGGTAGAGTGGATGACTATGTGATATTAGTTTTTGTCACAATCAGAACAAGTGTTCAAAGGAATCCAAATGCCTACACTGACTGATTTTTCTACATATGGTGTATGCTTTGTTAAAAAATACAATTAGGTATAAATGTCAACCATGAATTCACTGAGAATTCTATAAGTTGGCAAAGTTTTAGTTCAAGTTTGAACATGGCCTCTGCCTTTGCTTCGGTTATGTTGGCATGCACAAGCAGAGATTCCTCAACCTTTGTTTGCATAAGAAGGTGAATTTTGCCAAGCTAAAGAAGGACAGGGTTAACTGTTTGCTTGTTTCAGAACAGAAAATCACAGTCTAGGTAGGGAAGAAAATTCATGAATACATGTTGTATGAGAGGCAGGGAGATACAGTGACCTTCTGTATTTGTAAGGTCATGGTGTAGACATGGAGCTGTGTGGATGCTAAAAGAACACAACCAGCCAGTCACTTACCTCATAGCACCCAGTGGTGCAAAGGAGACTTTTGATGGTTGTTCGAGATGTGCTCCCTCAGGATTATGCAAAAAAGAGCAGGAGAAAATGAAGACAAGACATTAATGATTAGTTTTCTTTTCCTGAAACATTGAGCATCTGGTACACCTGAAGAAACAGGTGTGCCCTATACTAAAAAAAAAATATTCATCATACAAATATCTAAGTCTTCAGAGCACTTGAGAATGATTTGTTTTGTGAAATGACTCATGACAACTGAGTCATTAAATAATCATTGGGGGAATAGTTAAACAATGCTCATAGTTTGACAGGGACATTTCCTAAAAATTCTTTACTTATCAAAACAAAGTAAAAATGAGATAAGATTATATCCCTTTGGCATATAGAATAATCAACTAAATATTCAACTGGGTAAAGTACTATACTTTGTAGAGAGACTGTATGTTTAATAGAAAATAAAAAAGAAATTACTTATGAAGAAGAAATTCTGGAAAAAGAATCAGTAACCCTGGTGTTTATGATTCTGTAATGTGAAACAGTCATTCAGAATGGCATTCCTAAGCTTTTCTTTGCCTTTTCCCACTCTCCTGTTCTCATGTCTGATTTATCCATCAGCGAACCCGCCAATATAAAACTATCAGCCACTCTTCTCCATCTCCGAAAGAGTCATTTGAGCTGTTCCTCAGTTAAGACGTGTATGCTAGAGAGTGATAAAATACCACAAATTATCTTTCTAAGTTCGACATGCTGTCTCTCACACCACAGTGTCTCTAACTCCCTTCTTTATTAAAAGGATGCTTGTGAATCCAACTGAATTAACCTTATTATCAACTTTGTCCACATTGAGTAGTCTTGAAGTGTAGCAGCACATTGCCAAAAATAGTGAATCTTCATTCTTCCTCCTTGGAATTCTACACATAGTTATGGTATATATCCACTCTCCTTTAAATAGGTGCTCACATGTGACTAAGCTGTCATTTCTTTTTCTAATCTCAGAACTCAAAATAGCGTTTTCCTAATAGTTCGTATCTTAAAGACCTGCTCTTTATCTTTCATTATACTATGCATATGTTTACTATATCTATGTTTTTTCATCTCCATCAAAAAGTAAGTTCTTAAAGGGCAAGAATCTTGCTATTATGTACAGTTTGCTTCTCTGTTCTCATCACGATGCCTACCCTAGCACCAGAACAGGTAGTGTGGATAGGCACTAACTCAGATGAAGTGTTAATGAATGAAGTCACGCTTGCTGTCCACTCGCTAACAAAAGAATAGCAGTGGAGTCCCAGCTCCTGGGACTCCAACTAAGCCTTTATTGACTTGTCATACTGCATTATTTAAAGAGCACTTTTCTTCTGTGAACACTGTTCAATGACACAAATCATCTCATTTGTTTTTTAAGAAAGAATATGCTTTGGACGCTTGGTTCCACATCTCTTCTTAATTAGTATCTTAACTGATAAAGCTACCATTGTACTGAATCCATACATTGTTAGAAACTTGTGGTATTTGTTGTTATTGTTGCTGGTTTTATTTTTTTAATATTGGGTTTTGGAAGTACAAAAGAAGTTGATGAAACACATTCCATAATTATTTTGGAAATCCCTGAATTTTCCATAGGGAAACTAAACACACAAAAAAATTAATTCTATTGTATGGGGTTCCAATAACTACTTGGTAAGTTCAGTGTCTGTAGAAAAAATTTCAAAGCTAAGCAATTGGACGTTGGGTTGAGTTGAGAGACAAGCTGTTCAGAACTTCCATCACAATCACTATTTGCTAAATCTTACATACATGATTCAATGTATGGTATTCTGATTTATAAAACTTAACAAAGTCAATACATTTTATCATAAATATCCACAAGTGTCTAAACCTAAATGGCAGTTCTTCCTAACCTATGAGGTCATTATTTGGTTGAACAATTATCAGTTAACTATAGTCTTTTTTCTTTCTGCTTATATCTTTAAAGTGTCTTCTGAGGTGGTTCCAACAAAGATTGAATATGAGTCAGTTGCTTTAAAAAGAGATGAACAGCATTTCTCTACAGTTGTCCAGTTTTCTGGAATCAATGATCCCACCTCCCACATATACTTGAAACCATGAGACTCTTATACTAGCCATGATACTAACAATAAAGCATTTCTCATGAAGGACCAAACACACATTTTCACATAGCCATGTTTGTCTTTCTCTTGCTTTGCCATAAAGGCTTGTAGGGGCCCACAGAGGCTCCCTATTAAGGCCTTACTCAAGGTCAGAAAGTTTGAACTTGCTTTGCTCAGCAGGGCTGCTTAATAGGATGATTTGGCCAAAGGTGTGGTTAACAGGTATTTTGAAGGGTCTACACTTGTTGGTACTTTATACCTCAACCTTGGAAGGGGGGAGGGGTCTTTTGCCCCTCCCCTTGCTGATGTATAAAATGACCATCATGAATAAAGTCAAGGCAGCTAGGTATTAACCCAGGGCCTTCCCTAAGCTATTGTGTGTCTCTGTCTTTCTCATCCTCTAGGCCTATATTTCTATCTAAAATTTCTTCATTCCTCTCTCCTTCCCCCAAGAACCCTTCAACAAGTTGGAGCTGGTCTTCTACAAAGGCTGCCATGTGCTTTCAAGCTGACCTTCTTGGTCTTGAAAATGCTAATCTACATTGTGACTGTCTCTTGTCTTCTGAGAACTATTTGTTAGGTTGAAAAGTAAAATTGATTATTATTTTTTAATTCAAACTGAAACCTTTAAACACATTTATGATAATATTTGACTTCTTACAAATGTCTGTGGTAGATGGAGGTTTGTCAATGACAATGTGAAATATTAACCTTGAAAACTAACTCAATAATCTCTTTCTTCAAAAAGGTAAATTTGTATGTATTTATGTGGCTTTAAATATTGAAATGTTCAAGAATTTATTTGATAAGCATGTTAGTAACTTAGTTATTAATATGTTGGATCTAGTGGCTTGAGAAGAGGAGGTTGAGATATAATTAAGCACATTTTTAAACTCCAGTTTTCACA
This sequence comes from Peromyscus attwateri, assembly GCA_902168425.1. Classification (NCBI taxonomy): domain Eukaryota; kingdom Metazoa; phylum Chordata; class Mammalia; order Rodentia; family Cricetidae; genus Peromyscus; species Peromyscus attwateri. Next base: position 39,519 of record CABHPP010100569.1, read on the forward strand.
ATTAAAGATTTAATTACCAGTTATTAATAGTAACTCTTAATTTGTTACTGTTTGTAGATGGTTCGAATCAAAACAAGTTTTATCTTTTTTCGCTAATTATTATTCTAAACTTGTAATCATTTATGAATTTGTGAATAATTGCAGGTGGATTTTACTAAAGTCTAGAAAATAATACTGTGAGCTAAATTTATATGTATAAGAATTTAAATGCAGGATTTTAAGATGCTGTGTATTTTTCCCTAAATTAAAATTATTTTAATATGTAATTGTGGATAAAATGGAGCCTTTTGAAAATCAATTACCTCACTTCAAGAGTAAATAAATATGTTGTTCATGGTTTCTATGCTAACAATCTATAGTATTTATAAAAACTAATATCACAGACCAGTTTTTCCCAGCCTCCTTTAATTATGACAAGGATAAGGATTTACTTATGATAAGGTCTTCATTAAATACCTCATATTTTTGCCATTTTGCAAAATAGATATATAGCATATTAACTACATTCTGCTTTGAGGTGGCCATCATCTGTGAGATTGAAATGACTAAGTGGGAGGCTTCTGACCTATTTGTGCCATAACGCTTACTTCTGTCACAGACAGTGGGCTGTAACTGAGTATTGCTGTAATCTGAGCTGCTTTAATCAAAGTGTCCATCTCAACGAAGACAAAACAGTTCCCAAGCTGATGATAAAAATGAACATGTCTAATATTCCTGTCCACTATACATGAGGAACGGTAACAGCAAACAGGGTCATATAGAAGTCAATTAAGCTTATTTATGAGTGTACATTTATTGCTGATTAACTATACACTTAAATCTATTCCGGAGCACACTGACCAGTTTCACTTTAATTCACTGAATTTTTACTCCCCAGAGTCCCGATGACATATCTGTGATAAAATTCAGTGTCAATAGAGACCAATGTGAGTTTACTTAAATTACAATATAACTTAAGAGAGATGATAGTTTTCTTTTTTTTTTTTTTTTTTTTTTTTTTTTTTTTTTTGGTTTTTCGAGACAGGGTTTCTCTGTGTAGCTTTGAGCCTTTCCTGGAACTCACTTGGTAGCCCAGGCTGGCCTCGAACTCACGGAGATCCGCCTGGCTCTGCCTCCCGAGTGCTGGGATTAAAGGCGTGCGCCACCACCGCCCGGCTGAGATGATAGTTTTCAGAGAGGGTTAATGAGAAAGAACATTGTGCATAGACGATGACACATGACTGAGAACCACAGTCAGGGAGAACTTCCTAGAATTTATACATACTTTAACATATAAATAAGTACATGTTAGACTAAGAGTTTATAGGCATATATAGATTAACACGCATGCGCACACACACACACACACACACACACACACACACACACAAACATGCACACGCACTCATACACTACCTCTATTATTCACAAGGAAATACTCCAGTGATAATCTGAAACAATTGATAAGTCTGTTTTTTTTCTAATTCATGCATACACCTATAATTAAGTGTGGTTTCAGTTGGAAACAGTAAGATTTTAGCAACTAATAGAACTATACTGTATATTTTTCTCTTTAAAAATATCTTAATTTCTTAATATTTCAGTAATATTCTTGAGTTCTGCCATACTATAAGTAAATAAAGCCATGGAAAACAAACTTGAAATTAAGGGGGAACTATTGAATTTGTGCAAATATATGTGTATATATGTCTGTGTGTGAGCATATATACATACATGCATACATATGTGAACATATAGATATATGAACATCTTCACAATATTCTCTGTATAAAGGTAAAGAACTACCACTATTCATCAATTGACAAAAATGATACAAACATCCCTGCCTTCTTAAAATTCTCTGTATTAAATTGTTATCAAATGTTTATTAAGAAAAAGAGAAGAATTCAGTGCATTATTCTGAAGGATCAGGTAACATTAATAGCTAATAATAGAGTTAGCATGTCATGCATATAATGTTCTTAAAACTTAAAATAATGTTTGACATGAATAGGACTGGAAGAGGAAATGTCGAAACTGGATGATTTCTTTTTCTTTGATGAAGTTTGTTTTCAGAGGGCCAACAATGCATTCTGAGTTTCCTTTGACTTGCTTGACTGTAAACAGCTCTTGAAGTTAAGTCTCTCTCAGTCAACAAAATTTAGAGAACCTGGATACACAATCCAGTCCTCCAAGCCTTATCTGACATTTGCATCCATTCATCTTTTCAAAGTCACTCATGGGGAAGTGGACAGGGAGCTCTCCTTCTCAAAAGCCTACTGTTTACTCATAAACACAGGAAGTTCATGCCTCTCAGAGTTAAGCCTGATGCCTGTCTTTGTAAATTGAATTCCACAGGTTCAGAAGAAACCCAGGTGACAAATACTTGAAAGAACCTGCTCATGAAAGTTTTACTGACTCAAGTCCTACTAACTTAAAATTTGGAGCCACTCAGACAGTATGTGTAAAATACAGTATTTTATCTGCTTAGAGAGAAAAACCTACTAAGCAGATTCACAGTGAGAGCTTCCAAGAGACACCTGTCATTCAAGAAATGGCCCTTTGTAGAATCCCATTTAAAGTGCTGTGTTAAATTGTTGTTAATTTATCTGTTTTAGCATAATTGTCATCACTTCTGAAGTGCCTACTATCTGCAAGTGATCAGGACACTTCTGGGGAGGGGGCATGACAATGCAAGCATTTCTTACCCCTATCTCTAATTCTTTGTGTAGCACCACCCATCAAATCTCACCCCACACACTGTAAATGGAAACTCGAGGGGCTGACTGGAAGGGCAGTTGCTGTATTCAATTCATCCCTTCCCTGTCAGGATACTAAGAAACAAAGCTTTGTTTTTTTGTTTTTTATTTTATTTTTCATTTATGGTCAGACTTGTGCAGTTAATCTCCAGGTTGAGTTGAAAAACCCTTTTTGAAAGACAAACAGACATGAATGCAAGATCTATTGGTATGATGTTATATGTATTATTTTATTTACTTATAATTCTTCCACAAATCTAAGAAACGTGCTTAGCTATTTGCAGTAAATGTATTAATATTCCGAGGCTCCAAAGATTATACAAATAATTCAATGTTGAGCCGCTAAGTAGGTAATGAATCATAAATCACCTTCTTGGATTTTGACACTATTGTTAACCTATTAAGCACTGCAAGAGGAGAACCTTGAACACAGGATTTTAGCTAGCATGTGTGTGCACATACATGCAATCTACCTCTGGACAGGGAACATTGTCTTCTTTACATTGAGGTCTTTGAAAGCTGGTATGTACTGTCACACATAGTATAGCTCAAGAGATTGGGATGAAATGAGTGTGTTTGGGATTATAGGAACTAGTCCATAAGCTAAGCATCAGTTTTTTGCTCTTTTTTTTTCAGTAGAGATATGGTATGGAGACAGTGGCTATATTAACAACATCTATTTAAATCAAATAGAAGAATGGTCTGGTGATGCAGGCCTACAATCCTAAGTATTTAGGAAGCTGAGTCAGGAAGATTTCAAACTTAAGTTTCCGTTGAGCTACAAAGTGACATCAATGTCAGCCTGGATAATTTAATGAGACTCTATCTCAAGCTAAGAAATTAAGAATGGACTGGGGTGCATAAACCAGTGAGAGAACTCTTGCTAGTGTGTGAGGCCCTTGTGCAATTGCCATTGCCACAAACAAATAAGACACAATCGAAAACGCTGCTGATACCCTGTGAATTAAACAGATGTTCTCCAAGGATCACTTGGACATGGTAGGCAGAATTCTAGAAGTTGCTTTCAAACCTGAACACTCTAATTCTGGGAGCTTGTAAATATACTGAGATCCTTCTGGTGTCACATTATTCCATGTGACCTACATGTCATGGGAGTTAACTCTTCAGGAAGAAGATTTTCTCTGTTGAGTTGTAGAGTCACTCAGAAGGATTCAAAGCTAGAGGACTCCATCCTCTGTCAGATTGAGAGCCCTAGCTGCAAAGAAGGGAGTCCTGTGAACAAACAAAATATGCCTGGAGGGGACAAGATTGCAGTAAGCCAAGGACTTGACTTCAGTCTTGCAACAGAAAACCCAAGCACACTGTGCCAGGCTTTCTCAATTGCACACTTGTGAGCTGATCACTGAGTATGTGATAATTTGCTCCATAATGATAGAAGACGGACACACTGGGGGTAAACCTAATGAAGACTAATTCTAAAACAAATGACATTCAATACCCTGTAAAAAAAATTGAAGTGTGCTGAAACCATTAGAAAGAAGCTTGGAAAACCATCCCCATGGGTTTTGAGGAGTTCAGCAGGGAACAGCTTTGTTACTCAATCATAAGTTTGCATTATGCAGCTATAGCTGTTTCCAGGACACGAGAGTGGATATGTGTGCACAGGATTTAATGTATTCTATGGGCTTTCATCCATATTAAAGAGGCAAATGCTTTTATTTTGGGGGAAAGGGCATTTTAACGATCTATGAAAGATGCCAAGGCCTTTTTTGTGGCCTTATTCAACTTCCCCCAGAGCTTGACTCTAACCCTGTCGCACTGAGAAAAATATATGTGACTTTTCCTTTATTCTTTCATGTGTTTTGAGTTTAATAACATATGCTGTTTATAATCGGTTTCTATAGTGCTCCTCTTTGTCTTGTAAACAGTTGCAAGGATTTACCTAGAGCTGTGGGGGTTTTCTCTTTCTTTATCCACCTCCACCCTCCCTGCCTTGAAAAGTCTGAGTAGTTCCAGGGATTAGCAGTGGCTTAACTTCAGTTTTGTTTTCTGATAGATAATGTAGTTATTTTTCAATTTGGGCTCTTTGAGATGGTATGAAATTAACCAGTTGTCTTATTGTTCCTGGAGTTGGCTCACAGTTCCCATCTTAACAGTCATGCCTGCTTGTGCTTCATTGATTTGTCAGAAATTCCTGTAAATGCATTTTCCATGGGCAATGAGGCACCGAGGTCAAGTTATTCTTATTCCAAATGAGTTAGATTCTTCTTGAAAAGATAATTGGCTCCTGTCTCTTAAGGACTTAATGCAAGGCAGCTATTTAACTACTCAAAAACATATATTATTTTGTGGTGTTACTATTCTCATATTTCAGATGGAGGGGCTGAAAGATCTATGAACAGTCATAGACACTAAGCACAAGATCAGCATGTTGCCTGATCCAAGGTGAATACCTATGGCTGACATGTAGGGGAGTCTCATAAATTGCCACACTATCATCTACATTTTTTTTGTCTCCTAGGAAATGTTTTTTCTCTTGACTCTAACACTTTGAAATTTATTACAGTAGAATATGCGTGATAGTTTCTTTCAACTACACATCAAAAATGTCAACAATAAAATGACATGCTCACCTGTAACTTTTTATTTCTAGCCTTTCATATTATAGATCATTACTAGTCAATGAGCCTTTTTTATTTCTAAGATGCTTAAGCTTTTCTGGGCATTGTGGCTTGCAACTGTAATCTTAGCACTTTGAAGGCTGAGGCGGGAAAATTTAGGTTAACCTAAAAAAACTCAGGTCAGCCTAAAAACTATAATCAGTGGGCCACACTGGACTACAGGGTAGGGCCCTGTCTTTTTTATATATTAAATTCATCCACTCACTCATACTAATCACTAATGTTTCAACAGCCACATGAGACCAGTATGCCTTATTTGCCAAAGCAGACCTGGAGAACCATCTCTGCAGCATAATATGCTGTATCAGCCTGCACTGACACAGAGCCACAAAAACTCTAGCTAAGAACTGAGTTATGCCTCAGCTACATATGCTTTGGAAATGTGAGATGGAGTCCAGTATGTCCCAATGAGCCTAAGGAATCAAAGTTTAGATTTCCCTCATGCGACTAAAATCAGTTGATGTCAAGTGTTGTTCTTTTAATTAGTTTATCTTTCACTTTTCTTTTAATACAGCTAAATTTTTTAATTCAGTCTATGAAAGAATACAGAGAAATACACATCTGTCATTGATAAGGAAGCAGGTTTTTTGAACGTTAAGTCCAATGCCCTTGGCTATACCTACGTTCAGCCCATGGTGAGGCAAATGTCATGGTACCAAGTGCATGTCATGTAACAGAGTCTTTGACTTCATTGTGCTTAGGAAATGGAGAAAGATAGAGAGCAGAGGGATCAGAAACAACCTTCAATGATCTACTTCAGCTAGGACCCTTATCTTAAAATTTCCACCACCTTCCAAAACAACACTGAAGAAGATGGAACATTCAATGCATATGCATGCATACGCCTGTGGGGGATAATTCATAAATGAACCATCACATAGATTAGAGTCATAGACTTTTGAATGTCAACATTAGTGGTGCTCATCGTTATTAAATAGTATCAACTAGTTACTGCAAACTTAAACACATTAAGCACTTCATTGGCAATGTTTGAAATACCAAGACTAATTTGGTAGTGTCCCCAAACCAAACTTGACTTTTATAAAAAATAATGAGGTCGCTCTGTTATGAGAAGCCATCTGGCCATCTTTTGAAATAGCATACTGGCTGAAGGTCACGTCGGTTAGAATGTGCAAAGCCACTTTCGCTGGATGCTGACCTGTGTGTTCCCACTCTTAGTTACCTACACCCATGTTGCCGGACACGTGTGTAAGGAGACCCTGTGCAATGCTGAAGATGCATAATCTAGTTAAATACTTGAAAGATTCCACGACTCACCTGCTCTCTCTCTGTCTAATCACTGCTGTCTAATGAATCACTAATCACTAATGAATAATATAGTCCTTTGCGACTCAGTAAAAATACTGGTCTTCTAGGAGGTCACACTTGGTTCACTAACAGTGTGGATGACACCCTGCTCTAGGAATTCCTTCTGATTCACACTCATTCTACGGCAGTAATCACTGTAATTTGTTATCAATTCCACTATCAGCCAAAAGCTTTTTCTCTCTCCACTTAAACAGTGAGCCGCAAAGCTACACAGAGAAACCCTGTCTCGAAAAACCAAAGGAAAAAAAAAAAACAAAAAACAAAAAAAAACAAACAGTGAGCGTTTCAGGAACTCTATGTGTCTTATTCAACTCTAGATAACTGACATTTTTTAAAAGTAATATTTTTACTTATTCTTTGAAAGAGTCTTACACATATACAGTGGTCAGATACACCACCACTATCCACATCCAATTTCTACCCTCCAGGACCCCCAACATACCTATCCCCAAACTTTATGTCCCCTATTTATTATTATTATTATTATTATTATTATTATTATTATTATTATTCCATGATTCCAATTAGAGCTGATCATACATGCATGTGAGGACTTTGGGTCCCATTCCACAAGAAAAGAGTCTCGCCTTCCCTTAGCAGCTATCAACAGCCAGGAGCTTCTCTGCTATGGGTGGGCCTTGGAGCTCTTCCCCTTCCGCAGCCTGGTCTTGTGCAGATCTTGTGTAGACAGCCACAGATGCTGTGAGTGCCTGTATGTAAGAGTCATGTCATATTGAGAAGACAACCTTTCATGGCCCTTTCCCTCATTCTCTAGTTCCTGTGTTCTTTCTACCCCCTCTTATTCTATGGTCTCTGAGCCTTGGATGGGGAAAAGTGGATAGAGATCTTTCATGGAATCTTAGCACTCGTAGTCCCTTACACTCTGGAGTTTAACCGGTTATGATTCCCTGTATTAAAAGCAGTTTGATAACTTGACTGTTCAGTGAAGCAACAGCAGGTTCCCCTCCGGGGCCTAGGCTATCTCAAGTCATGGCCTTTCAGACAGATTTTCAGTACTAGGTATGTTCGAACTCCCTCCCGTGCAGCAAGCCTCAAAAGCTGTGGATATAAAAATGCCAGGGATCCAAACTTCGGTTCTCCTGCTTGATAAGCAAACACTTTATCAACCGAGCCATCTTCTCAGTCCTCCAGTCTCTCTCTCTCTCTCTCTCTCTCTCTCTCTCTCTCTCTCTCTCTCTCTGTGTGTGTGTGTGTGTGTGTGTGTGTGCGCGCGCGCGCATGCGTGCGTGCGCGCGCGTGTCTGTCATCATCTCTCTATCTATCCATCTCTATCTATCTATCTATCTATCTATCTATCTATCTATCTATCTATCTAGGGGTTAGAATGTCTCCTTTTATTTTATTTTTTTCCTTTTATTTAAAATAGATTCTTAAACTGGGGAGGTACTTAGTCTTACTATAACTTGATATGTCATGTTTTATTGATACTCATGGGAGACCTGTCTTTTCCTGGATGGAGATGGAAGAGGAGGGGGTTGGGGGTGGGCATGGGGAAGTATGGGGGAGGGACTAGGAAGGGAGAATGGAGGAAGGCTGCAGCAGGGATGTAAAAAATAAAGATGAATAAAAAATAAAAATAAAAACAAAACAAAACAAACAAAAAGAAAATCAATTCTTTTCTCGCACAGCTTATCCTGGTTAGGCTCCCCATTTCCTCAGCTCCTCCCACTTCTTCCCCACCTCCTCCCCAACAGATCTCCTTCCTTTCTGTCTCAGACAAGAATGGGCTTCTAAGAGATAATAATAAAATATAACAAAATAAAATAAAAACTTCAGTAAAGGATTAAAGGGAACAGATAGACCTCCCTAGAAAAGGGAAATAGAATAGATAGTTCTGGGTAGATGGGGGAGGGGCTTGAACTAGGAGGATCAAGTGGAGAAGAGGAAGGAAGAGGAAGATGAGGGATATAGGGAGAGATAGCTAAAACTAAGGGGCATATGAAGGGTGGTTTGGAAACAAATACAGTAGAAGCTTCCCCAAATATGTACATATACGGAGATGATCTACAAGAAATCACCAAATAATATGGAAGACAGAGTCCCAGCTGGCATCTCTTGTCACCAAATGAGGCTTCCAGTACCAGGACTGGGTTACATCTAATTGAGTTGTTGGTCAAAGAGGCTCCATAGGAATCCCCAAACAACCCAGGCTGTTCCCAAGACTATATGTTGCTCCCCACAAATTGTGTGTGGGCATGGCCCCATTGCTGAAGACAACACCTACACAGCACATTGAACATGAAGAAGATGAGCTGGTGCCTATGTAGAAACTTTACCCTCAGATTCTAATATCTATGGTACAGGAAGGTAATTTGCAAGATACCAGAGGAGTAATGTAAACACCAACCCAGCCACAAACCTTTTGATCTACAATGTCATGCCTAAAAGATATGCTAGGGCAATGATGGCACAAAGCTTGTGAGAGTAACCAACCAATAACTGATTTGACTTCACATGATGATATAAATACCTGGCATTGCTTTGGTGACCAAAGACCATACACTGGATAGCTCAGGGACCTAGGGTAAAACCAAATACTAGAGCCAAATACTTTAAAAAATAAATAAAACCACAGTGACAAAATGATTCCTAATGTTATTCTGCTGTACTCATAGATCAGTGTTTATTTTTTTCAGACATCAGAGAAGCTTCCTCCTGAATATCTTCCTCCTGAATAACTGTTTAGACAGTGTCTGACATTTGGTACTGATCTTGTTTTTACTGGAAAATATATTTCCTTTTTATTTTGAGAGTATAGGCAAGAGTTAGGCTGATTGGAGACACTGTTACTGAGATAATATATTCTGTGCCATATCTATCCCTCACTATATTATCTTTGATAACAAAGGAAAATGCTGAGGTTAACCTGAGAAAGGCCCTATAAGTTATCCATATCTTTAATGCAAATGAAGCATAACACTGAGATGTCCTCCCCAGAGAATTTAAATCAGAGTGTAATAATATGAAAAATACCAGAACCAGGAACAGAGAAAACAATTTATTATTCTTTCTTACTAGCCATTTTTTATCTTGATCTCCAGGGCCCTCATTTACAAAATAGGTATGAACGTGTCTATCTCACAGGCATTCCAAAGAATTGAATTAAATAATACATGAGTGTCAGATAAATGGTAGAAAGCTAACGAGAGATTTGCATAAATATCAATGCCTTTTGTTTTTCCTTCATAATAATTATCTCTGTGAATGATTGGTGGTAGTGATGGCCCTCCTTCTCCTTCTCGTGCTCATTACCTCTTTCCTTTCCTCTCCTTCTTTATGTTTGATTTCTTCCAATGACTCTATTATTTAATCTTATTTATACCTTTTCTGTTAGTACATTCATATCTGATATCCCCTCATAGTGTTCTACTTGATGACATACAGAATATAATTATACGTTGAGCAAATGAGCATCTGCCTTGCACATTTAGGGCATGATGTTGCTTATAATTCTTCATAGCTTATAATTCTGATTTATATTTGAAATGTGTATATAATGTTAGGTCAATGGGTTAAAATTGTAATATTATTTTGGCAGATAGTATGTTTTCCAAAGACCTCTTCTCTGGGTGCATATTAAATAATTTCATCATATAGACTTGAGCGCCCTTGACCACACAAATTAGAAACTGACTTAGTTGGCAAAAGTTCATCTACATTTTGGAAGAAATTTAAAATTCTACATTTCATTTGTATTGTGCTTTTATTGTCTCATTAATATTTCTGACATACTTGCTTATTCTCTCTTTCTGTCTTTCTTCTCTCTCTCTCTCTCTCTCTCTCTCTCTCTCTCTCTCTCTCTCCTTCTCCCTCTCCCTGCAAATCAAAGTAGATGAATCCTTCACACCTGTTACTGACACAATGATTATGTGCTCTTTGCTGATGTACATGCTAGTCAATAAAATGAGTCCCAACATGTGTCTGTCATCTGGCCTTTGAATTTGTTGACTATATAACCTGCCCAAGAGGAGTTTGCCGATATTTTAAGAAGCTTGAGATGGAGAACTTGTCCTATATTGTATAGCTGGACCTTGTACAAGTAAAGCAGACTTATCAGAATTTCAGATGAAGCAAAGAAAATGATTGAGTAGAATGATACAGGGGTAATAACTGGAGACCAAAAGTTGAAGAAGCACCAGAAATTCTAATTGCATAAAACTCATTTGAGATTGGAAGACTGTAAAGTGGTTGTGGACTCCTAAGTAATACATGTAAAGCATCAAGAACTTTCGTCATTTATTACAGAAGAAATAGGAAGTTAACATGATGAATTAAAATGATGAATTAAAATAAATTAAAATTATTTATTTTGTGCTTGGATTTTATTTTCTTGTTAGGTTTGGTAGCACATGCCTACAACCCAGCACTTAGGAGGTAGAGGCAGGAAAATTGTGGGATCTGGGCCAGCCTAGGCTACATAGTATAATCCTGTCTCAATAATAATAACAAAAATAATAACATAATTAAAAAGAAAAGTTTTATTCTTAATTTCCAAAGTAGAATACCAAATGATGTACAATTTAACACCAGAAGTATGCTCTTGGGGTTGGAAAAATGCTCAGCAGTTAAGAACCTTGGCTGTTTTCTAGAGTACCCAGCTTCAATTCCCAGCTCCCATGTGATGGCTCTCAATCATCTGTAACTCTGGTTACAGAGCATCTGGGGGTCCTGTCTGGCCTCCATGTGCAGCACACATACACAAGATACACAGAAATGCATTCTGGCAAAACACCTATACATAGGAGAACAGTGGACTCCTCAAGTCTTTAAATATACTTTTTGTTGCCAGAGAGCTTCCCTGGAGGTTGTGAGCTGGATGAAACTTTTGATTTTATAAAGGAATGAAAATTCAACATAAATTTGTATAATCATCTAAGAATTAATATACTAAATATATATATATGTGTTTACTTTTAATTGATCCTGAGCTACTTTATAAAATTTACCCTTATACCTTGATTCAAAGAATAAGTCACTATTAGGCTTAGGAGACCTTAATAGATCGATATGTTGAGTGATGTCTGTGTGAGGGACACAGACAGTGCTAAACTTGAGGAGACAAGAAAGACAATTGTATCATTTCAAGTAGTTAAAGAACCCTAGACAACAGTGGAAGTCCACTTTTGGAGGCCAGATTTATTTTCTTCTTTCTTATCCTATTTAATAGCTTTTCATGGTTCCAAGTCAATTTAGTCAAACAAAACACAATAGAGGCTTAGTCTGGGTTGGCCTCAGAATCTATGTGAATGTATTTGGATCTTCACACACCATGGAAGGCTTCATTGTCTTCCCACTGTTGCTGGTTGGGCTTATGAGTTAAACCTCTCTGAATCTGGGTTCATTCCAACAGTAAGTCCAGTAGTTTTCTTCTGTCCCTGTGTTCTTATTTCATCCAAAATGTCTCCACCACTGCAGTCTTGTTGGGCTCTAAGACTCTGATAACACAAACCAAGCAAATTTGTGTCTGACATTCACCTTCAAGCATGCAGTGTGCACCCCCTCCTGCCATGTTTGTTGACCATGACCCTTCTCTCTCTCTTCCTTTAAGATGCATTAATGACTCTAAATAAGAATATGGATAACTCTTTATGGGTCTGTTATAGTTCTCCTCCAAGTTAATCAAATACTCTAAGATTAGAATATTTGCATAAGCATTAATTGGTTTTAGTAAAAGATGATAACTGACTTCACTATTAGTACAAAATGCAGCAAATACGTACCTGATACATTTGGAATATGTAAATCCATATTTGCATGTTTGATTTTTCTGGTGAAATTTACCTGTGACAACTAAGCAAGAGGCAGGAGATGGTTTGAAAAAAAGAAAAAAAGGAAAAATTGTGTCTAGAGTCACCTCCTTTGAAAAAAAAATATATAACATATATATATATATATATATTCATTTTACATACTAACCACAGATTTCCCCCTTCCATATCCCCCCCCCCACCTAACCCTCATCCCCTCCTCTAAAAGGGTAAGTTCTCCCACGGTGTGGGGGGGGGGG